>VWYP01027614.1:151044-181672 GCA_013400435.1 Pycnonotus jocosus | reverse complement strand
CCGGCACAGCTGTGTGCGGTGCCTGCCGCCTCCGGAGAACGGGTTCTGGTGCTTCGGTCCCTTTCTGAAATGGTGCCAGCAGCCTCAGCTCGAAGCAAGCGTGTGCAGTGGCGGATACGTGCCAGGAGAGATGGGAAGGCTCTGGTGCTGCCGAAAGGGAGGACAACAAGCTGGGTGTGAGGCCTGCTCTGCTGACGGATTAATTTCTTGGGTGTGACAGATTCCAGGGGGAAAGAAGGAGGGGGCAGAACCTTAAATGCTTGAAGATCAGATCCTGCATTAATTACTTTGTTCAAAAGCCTTCATATTTTTTTTTCGGTGTTGTGCTGGCTGATTTGGCATGCAGATTTAAAATAAAGACATTTTGAATAGGGCGAACTTTAAGGAAAGAGATTAGCCAGTGATCTTGGAAATCTTTTGTTTCTGTTTTTGTAACATGCTCTGCTTTGGAGCAAAGTTAAGTCCTGTTTGCTTAAAGGCAGCTTTTGTCCTTCTCTTCTTGGAACATCATTTTTGCTTTTCTTTGCTTTCTTGTTGCCCTGTTTTTTTCTTCCTTATTCTCTGGCTGTAATCAGAGAAAGAATTAAAATATGTAGTTACCCGTGTTTAGTAGAATTAAAGCATAACAGAAGGCAGGTTTGTGCCTCTTTGGCCTTGCTGATTGGAAAGAACATGTTCTTGTCTAAAGATGTCAGTTTAATTTCTTATTGACAGTCCATGTCGTTTTGATTAAAATTTCTCTTATGTTATTTCATTGAACTCATATTACCATTGATTTGAATTCCTAAACTTTAAAACTCAGTATTTCATTATAATATATTAAAAATACTATTATTAAGGTATTTTGTACATGTATATTAAAAAGCATATTTCAATGCTGATGTGCATGTATTCGTATAGCCATAGGTATATATATTCACTTGCCCACTTTCAAAACTTCACTTTTAAATTTATTTTATATTTCATAATATTGTTACATGTAATGATTGGGTGTGATATATATTTCATATATACTGTTATCTATACATATTTCATAATACTTTAAATTTTTTTTTTACTGTGTGTTGATCCTAGGGTAAGAAGCTTGACTCTAAATTAAAAAGGTTTTTTAAATACTATAAACATACTACGATCAATAATAGAAGTGTATTTGAGGGTATGATAAAAAGCCATGTGAAAGTTGTGTGCGTGTGATCGCAGACTGTTCAGCCAGGTGGGCATGTAGTGAGCACTTCCTTAGCCTCCACCAAGTTTGAGGGGTTTGCCAGTATGCCTGTCTCTGAATTTGAATTCAAAATCCTTGTTGCGGTTTTTTTAAACTCTTTGGGTTGAGCAATAAATGGTAAAAGAAATTGCTGTATTTAATTTCATGGGTAGTTTCTTAAAGAGCTGTGTAAAACATTAATCTGGAAGTTTCAGTGTTGTGGAAATTTATTTCTTTTATAACACCTCTCAGTTAGAAAGCTTTCCCAAACTTATTGTCCCCAGAGTGTTCATAAGTGCAAATCAACAGGTAGAAGTATCTTTTCATTAGTGAAAGATGACTTCAGAGAGGATTTAACTACTGACAACTGGTATTACTTTGTCAGCTTAATATATCTTTGAATGGTACCTCTAGATCCAGAAAACTGAGTTCTCGTTTGACCTTTTTTTTTGTAGAAAATGTAAATTAAGTTCAGTTATTAGACTCCTGGGCTATCTCCACAAGGAGAGCTAATGCACACCTGGGTTCATCCTCACTAAACTTGGATGAACCAGGACTTGTGGTCGTTTTTGGAGATTCGTTATGACTGACAGTGGGCCACATATGAAATCCATATGTAAGAGGAAAATGAGCTTAAATCTTAGATATAAGCTAATTTACCATAACTAGTTGTTCAAATAGTATTTTTATTTACTGCTAATTTAGTGAAATTCCTGTAGTTTTTATCAACATAGGAAACTTTAAACTGGAACAAATGGTCTGTGTAGCATGTTAAAAATCCTTGTTCTACGGCATATAACACTCTTTGTAATGTTGCAGGAAAAGTTTTCTTAAAACACTCCTTAGAATCTTGAACTCCACTCCTTTTTATAAGAAAATTCAATATTTAACAGCTGGTGAACCGCCAGTACATCAATTACTAAAATAGGAATTTGAACTGAACTGGTTCATATGCAAAGGATGTAGAAGCCTTCTAAAGCAAAGACAGATGGATTTTGTAACATTTATCGGAGCTAAAATGAAAGGAAGTTATGCCAAGCTTACAAAATCACTTCTACATCATAAGATAATACTTTTTGTAAGCAAATTACCCTTTTGGAAGTAAATTTGAAATAACCATTTTTGGAAGTTTCTTGTGACCCTTGTAGATCTGCTAATGGTCAGTGAAATGAGTTGACCATTACTGCTTCCCTGCTGCATACCTATTTGGAATGCTTTCAAAGCGTGTGCTCCCCTCCTTGGGAGTTACGATTAATTAGCTCTTTCATCTGAGTTTAATATTGTCATCCTTGAACTTGCAGTTGGGTTACTGTGGGGTAGGAGGAGAATCACAGGAACATTTGCCATGGCTGGTGCACATGGAAGGAATGCTGCAGAAAAAAATAGCTATTAAAAATTTGGACAAGGAATAGGATGGAAGAAGGTGTGTTTGAAAGGATATTGCCGATGGCTTAAGATATCTATTTTACATTTTCCTTACTGCCATGCAAAGTTGTCCATCCTGTGTTCTGTAAGAAAATACATGAAATATTATGTTAATACCCATGTAGATTACATAACGTGCCAAGAAGAGTTTGTCCCTCTCTGGGGACTGTGCCCAGAATTTGGGACATGGGAGGGAGTGGCAGAGTTGTTAATACTTGCCTTTGATAGATATGCACTTGAAAGCCTGTTAGTGCTGACTTTCTTTGCCTAATTCTGGTATGACCTAAAGAGTTTTATTACATCTGGGAGAGATCAGAGAGAGAAAATACCAGTAGAACCTTTAAGAAAACTTTGCACAGGTGCAGTCTGTTGACTGTGGGGACAAACCAGGTTCTTCTCAGGAGACATGGCTGCTATTACTTTAGTCCTTCTGTTTACTGAAGATTGAAAAGAATAAAAGCAGGGGAAGGGAAGGGAAGATGGTCTGCTCTGAGAAATCACCCACGGTATGGGGAAAATTGGTGGAATTTGATTCTGTCATTCTAATGAAATCATACATCTCTGTTCAAATTTGCACTCTACTTTGTTCAGTTGTAGAATAGTTTGGGATTGTTTGATAGACCAAGGCAGATCTGAAGGGACATGCATTCTATCCTTAGTTTAATTTAAAAAAAAAATTATAAAGTGAGGGAAATGCATTGGCCTCAATGAGATTGTATAGCAGATTGTCCTGATCAAATGCAACTGGCTGTGTTCATCACAAGGAAAAAGTCAGAAATTAAAGAAATTAAGGTATAGATTGTTTGACTCTACAAATTAGTATCTAATGCCAATTTAAGAACCCTCTTATATATCACAAAATTACAAGGGGCTGTAGTGTCTAATTAGCTATCCCTAGATGATATCCGACTGCAAACAGGAAATCAAAATTGTGATGAGCCATGTAAAGTGCCTTTCATCCTGTAGCATTCATCTTTTTAATTGCTGACCAGCCAGCATTTTCCTAGGTGTTACTAAGCCTTTCAAAGATGGTTTCTTAAGATGTTGACTACATTTATTGTAGCACTGTTAGGTTTGTATATACCAGATTCTTCTGCTTGTTTTCTGCTCTCTCTGGACTATGTGGGTTGTGCATCTGAATTTAATCACTGAGTTTTTTGGGTTTCTGGTTTTGTTTTTTTTTTCATGTATTTGCACAGTTTGTTCTAGAACCCATATAAACCATCTGGGTCCACAACATCCTATGGCAAATTCAGGTTGATTATAATTTGCACACAGCTTACCCTTGTTATTTCTGATCCGGTCTTCAACTATTGTCTTTTGACCCTTTGTTTTCATATTGGGCAAGAGAGGGTTCAATCTCTATGCAACTTCTCAAAGCCATTCATTTTGTAGGCCTTTGTCTTATTTCCCCTCTTGCCTATAAGTAGCCACTTCTCCAGATTGAAGAGATTGATCTAATCAGTTGTTGATTATATGTATTTTTAACTTGCCTTTGTCTGAGCTGCTTTTTTACTCTACTGAGAAGTTTTAATTATTTAGGGTTGGTTTGACTTCTTAAAGAAAGTTAACTAATACTCCTCTCAGTACTTGAAATACAGGCACTAATTAATTCTGTCCACTGTCACAATAGTGTTCTGATTATTTTTCTGTTTATTGATCCATGTGGAGCACTAAACTGTCCTATATCCAGATATCATTGTGGGTGGCAGTTAGTAGCTCAGAGACTGTGATTCCAATAGGAACCCAGAATTTTCTCCTACCTGCAGATACATAGGCTTTGCTTTATATTGATCTATAAGCATTGCTTCTCTTACTGTATATCACAGTCCTTCTCCAGTTCTTCAGTAAGGCCTTATCTTCACTGATATGACTTTGTGTTGTCAACAGTCTTCATCCCTTTTTCTGAGGTAATTTATGAATATGTTATGAGCATAAACCAATGCAAGCTTTCCCCAGGGATCAGGAGGTGATTTTCTACAGTGTAGAAACCACTTAGACAGTTTGTGGCTGTTCCCTGAGATACTTGCACATGCAAAAACTTTCCCTTTTTTGCTTGGTTGCTTAGTTTCCTCAAGATTTAAGTGAGGGACTTGGAAACTCAAAGAGAGTCTATCATTTAGTTGCTCTTTATCCATGCTGTACTACTCCATACTCTTAATAAATTTCATTAATTTTGCAGAGCAGGATTTCATAGAATCAGAATAATTTGGATTAGAACAGACCTTAAAGAACTTTAAGTTCAAATTTCCCTGCCATGGGAAGGAAAGGACACCTTCCACTAGACCAGACTGCTCAAAGCCCCATCTAACTTGGCCGTGAACACTTCCAGGGACAAGACGTTAACCATTTCTCTAAGAAATGTGTTCCAGTGCCTTACCACCTCTCAGTAAAGAATTTTGTCCTAATATCCAATCTAAACCAACCTTCTTTCAGTCTGAAGCTATTACCCTTAGGTCTGTTACAAATGCCCTGGTAAAAAGTCCCTCTTCCAGCTCCCTTGTAGCCCCTTCAGGTACTGGAAGGCCACAGTAAGGTCACCCTAGAGCCTTCTCTTTTCCAGGCTCTGTTGCCTTAGTGACAGCCAGGCTGAGTCTTTCCCATTATATTATTTGTGTGTGTCCACTAAGTCTGTTCTTGATTGCATTGTTTACTAATTAGCGCAACAGACGTGTCAGTCTGGATCTTCCTTGGGGCGCTCTTTAAATATTGACTGTGTTTTCTTTAGGTGCTTTGTCAGCTCCAAGGGAGAGATTCTGCACCTTGGCTAAAAATGCAGCTGTTTCATTATTGCTTAAATGTTCACTGCTACTTCTGCATATTCTGAGACCCTCAACAGGTTAAACTGTGGAAACCTCCCTAATCTGTTGAAGTCATACAAAAGGATTTTACTTTGCTTCATCAGATGTTTCCTTATACCTGATCATCTTTTGACCTTTTGAATTTCTTTTACCAATTTTTAAGGAAAGAATTGATAGTTCTGTTGTTTCATTCTGTTTCAACTGGGAGGCTTCAACTGGGGAACAATATATTCTTATATCAGGTTTTTCAGAGTGTAAAATTCTCTTAATTTTTCTTCTGGACACATGCAGCCTTTTGTAAGGAACTTCCTTCTGTCCAGAGTCCTCTCTCTCCAGTTCAGATAGCTTCAGTTCAAGTACTTTGAGATATTCTTTGCTCTTCAGAGCCCAATATTAAAAATTGATACTCTGAATGAATTTCCTTGGTAAGACATTTCTTTCTAGCCTTCTAGTATTTTACACTTCTTTTAAGCAAAAATATTCTAGTTATATAGTGCTGCTATTTATTTTGGTGATCAGATTCTTGTGTATTGCTTAGTGTGAAGATGAGGGTAGATCATTTATTAAACAAAGAAAAATAAGGAACAGTCACTGTTAGGCAGGAAGAATTGTAAGCTGATAGTGTGTTATGGGAGTAGTCAAAAAAATTATTCTTCAGCAACAGAGATCAGGGATTTTTTTTTTAGCATCTGGTGAGGTGACTTTGGGTTTTAGCTCTGGTGATTGGAGGTTGTCCCCACTAATATTTTAGTTTATTGCTTTCCCCTCAGTATTACTGTCAAACAGTGGATAGAAGAAGAAGAAAAAATCAAGACTTTTTCCAAGTCCTCTTCATCACTCACCTGAATAAAATGATAGATTGTATTTGGATTTTAGCATTGTTGGGTTTTTCTTCAAAACTACAGTTGTTCAGCATATGCCTTTGTGTTGTGCTCCAAGTTCAGATTTTAATATACAGCTCATTTTGAGTCCAAATAATGATTTTAACCAGTCTGATAAGCAGAGGAAAAGGTGTTTGTTTTTGTGAGGTTTTTTCTATATTCAGGGAAAAGTTTATTTACAAGCCTGTGTGGATGAACTAGGAAGTGATAACTCTTCATCACTGTCTCATAGTGTGAAAAAATTAAGTTAATGAACCAGTCTTAATCTAGACTTACATCTGGAAAAATACTGGCCTCCAGCTGTTAAAGATATTACCCTAAACAATACTGCCATTTGCAGTTCTTGCTGTAGTCTGAGGGCTCCGTGTTCTCATCTTACAGGATAAGGGGTTCTGTCAGTAAATACTCTGTTTTTTGAGAGAGAGATCTAAAGTGAAGTTGTTTAGTATGGATCCTTTTATAAAGAATACCAGAACATTTGAAGATTTTTTTTCTTCTACTGTACCATACAACAGGGATTTTAATGTGCCTGAGTACAGCATCTGTCTTGTTTTGGGTCTGCCACCTGCTTGTTTTATTTGATGGCCTTTAGCTGCTGCATTGATCTTCATCGCTAATAAGCTGTTTCCTGTCTGGCTTATTCAGTGCTCAGTCTTAGTCTTTTAAATGCTGAAGTTCTTAATGTGGGGTAAATCTGCTACATAGAGTAAAAGGGATAGGGCTGCTGCTAAAGATGGAGGGAAGAGATTGGAGTACTGACGTTGAGACCAGATTTTCCACCTTTTAGTGGAAAAACCAGTAATATTGGAGCAAGAGATTCTTTTAAAAGTAGCATAGGATGTCTTGCTAAAACTCTTCAAGAATTGTGCCTCTATGATGATGTAGTAGTTGAACCAAGTCTCAAGCAGTGGGTCTTGTGATCAATTACAAAAGATGCAAAATATGTACAACTGTCTCAATCTTGGTGTTGATTCTTGTAGAAATACTTGCATACTTCAAGACAAAGGACTTTGGACATAAAATAAAGTTGTGGGTTTTAGTATAAAAAATAGCTGAAGTACTGCTTTGACAAAAATGGGGGGAAGGGAAATGTGCACTTGCCAATAAACTAAGGGGAAGATCTTTAATTCCTTTTTTTCTCTTCAGCCTTTATTTTGGTGAAGTTTGCTTTCTCCCTGAAGAACAAGAATCGGTTTTTCAGCTGCCTTTTCACACTTGGAAACAGGTGTGAAACCAATTATTTTTCTCTAGGCGGCAGATGAAGTTCATAGTGTGAGGAAAGTGTCTCATGAATTGCACTATTCTTTATTTGAATTCTTATTTGTATGGCACCCTCCATGCAGATGTAGAAACTGGTGTGAAAACAATTTCTGCCTCTGTTTCTTGGGGTGATTTTGGTTTTGTTCCCTCTTTTTTGAAAGCTAAATAGGGATTTTGAAGTTCTCAGCATGTTGATAATAAGGCCTCCGGCTAACATTCACTAAAGGATGATGTTTTGGGTTATATATAGGATGGAAGATCTTGCAAATAGTTGAATTCTAGTGTTGCTAGCTGCATTTGAAGAAAGCTGGTGGGATGTTTTAGAAAATACAACTAAATGTCTTTCCCTTGAGAACAGGGATTTGAGAGATTATGGCATCTGAAGCTCACAATGTTAAAAAACAGAAAGTATTGCATATTGAAGGTCATCCGATTGATCTCCCCAGAAAAAGAATCTCTTCTTCCACTAAAAAGATCATGAAGGAGGTAAGCTGTTTGTATTGTTTGTTGGGTTGTTTTATGTCCTCTGAGAAAAGTGAAGATGTAAACAAGTTCATAGTTCTGAGCATTCTAAATCTAGAAGTCCAGCACTACCAAACATTTGATGTTTGGATGTGCAATAGTGCTTTAAGTTGAGCAGCAGTTACATTATGAAAACTGTGTGTTATAATAGATACAGGCAGCAGCTGCACGGATCAGTGCATCGGATCATCCATATGAGCAGTAGCTACTGATGCAGCCTTACTCATGCCTGCTTTTCTGCAATCTAGCCAAAAATATTTCAATACAGGAATTATATCATGAAAAAGTTCTTTCTTGCCAAGAGAGCTACATGGCACAAGTGCGAGGTGGAGTAGGTGAAACCCTTTCATTGAAATGGATCTGCCATATAATCATACAGCTTCATCTACCACTTTGGTAGTACATAGAGTTTTGCTGGATTCTTGCTACTCAAAAGTAGTCTTTGTAACCTCATACCTGTGTTACTGGCTGAACAGTAAGACAGTGGAGTACAGAGGAAGCACTAGAGAGGCAAACTTACTGTAAGACCTCTTCAAACAGTGGTGAAGATGTCAATATCCTCTGTTGATTGAAATTTTGTATTAATACTGACATTTTATGACCAGTGTTAACAAAAAAAGATCATAACATTGTCTTGCTGATGTGCACAGTATAAGTGTTACCATTAATGCTAAGTAGTATAGATGGGAGTGTTTCACCCTGTTTAGTAATACAGCTTTTTTTTCTCTATTTCCTTTCTCCCAGGGTAAGAAATCTCCAAAACAGCTGGCTTCATACACAAACAGGTAGGAGGGCTGTGCTGTGTGATAGCTGAGTTTAAAGTGTGACAGAGGAAGATGCAGAACACAAATGGGTGATAGGTCTTGATTTTAATGACAGTTCTTGGTTCTTGTGTTTTCTTCCATAATAATGAGTCTCTGCATTAATAAAATCAGGGAAGAATATTGATGGCATGACTTCTGATAACCCAAGTGTCATTAAGATATGTACTGGGGGGAAATGTTTTCAATAACCTGAATTCTGACTACTGAATTCATAATTTTATATATAGTTATATAAACATAATAATGCAATTGATTTGGTTTGGATCAACCTTCACTAAAGTAATGCTTTATTATTGCAGAGTAACAGTTGGAAAAACGGTGACCAGTCCCCTCTCTCTTTTCAAAGTGGTATATTGTAAAAGGAAAGTTCATTGTTATACTCCAAAGCCTTGTTACAGAAAGAAACTGTGCCCTAAATCCAGGGGCCGTGACATGGCAAATAAAGAAAATGAACTGGCTTGTGCAGGGAATCTGCCAGCAAAACTTCACAACAGTCGTACACACTTGCTGAATTCTAGTGACTCTGGCTCATCTCAAACAGAAGGCCCCTCATCCAAATACAGCGCATTTTTTTCAGAGGTGGGTAGAGTTTGAAGAAATTTTAGTTTAAAAAAGAAGTGTTCCTAGTAATTAGCTGTGAAAGTTTTCTTTCTTTAGATTAATTTTCTTCAATTCTGCAAATATCACATCTTGTGATGTACAGTCTGTCAGTTTATGGTGATACAGGTGTCAACAGTAATAGTCTTGCCACTTTTCTTCATATTTGTGTCGGATCAGAAGCTCAAATCTGCCAGACTTGACTGGGTTAAAATTGTACCAACACCAAAGGAGAACATTATTTTGTCTGCTTAGGTTTCATGAACTGCCAGTACAGGTGTCCATATGTGTGTTTATAGAAGTGTAAAGATGTTAGTGTGTCAATGAGAATAAACTGGTGAGATAGATTAGGACAATTTTCAATAGTAGTATCAACTTTGTGCAAAATTAACTTAAGTGTTTGTTTGAGCTTGCTTTCTTGTTAGGGTTGGTTGAGGAGACCTCGTGGATTCTTGCAGGGCTTCTGAAACTGACTAAAAGGTCAGATATTTGAATGAAATGGATTTTGTGACACTGAAGGCCATTTAAGGCCCTTAATATTGAAGCTTAGATTTCTGTCACAATAGATTTTTGTTACTCATCAAGGCTTGCATGTGTTTAAGGCGAGGCATGGCAGAGGTGAGATGAGAGACCATCACCATGCTGTCTTGTCACAGTGCTATAAATGTGGGCTGCCATGAGGAGAGATCCCTGAGAGGCCACTGGGCTGAAGGCACTTCTGCACTGTTTAATTTGATGGTTTTAAGAAAGGAGCAGAATAGCTACAATAGAGGTTGCAGAAAGATGGGTAAAGAGGTGAAGACAGGGGAAGATTCATTTTCTGAAAAGCTAAGGACCAGATCACTGGCCTCTTGCCACAAATGACTAACCAATTTGAGAGATGTGTGTGGCTCTGCAGTGTTCATTCCAATCCAAGCTCTAATTAATTAAAATGCCTGAACTTAATTCACAGAACAAGCTTTTTTCAGAAATGAACCTTTCTGTCTGAGTTCGGAATAATAATGTAACTACTTGTATCTAAATTGTGTCAAAATTAATAATCATCTAAGTAAAAAGTTTTCAGCATTGGTAAGAATTATAGGTTGATGCTCATGAATGCTCATTTTAATTATTACACACCTGTCTTAGGTGGTAAAGAGGTACAAACCTTATTCTTGCAACTTTCATGTAAAGTAGGTTTAATATTTTTGTGCACCCTTCTAAGGGAAATTTTTGGGTTTAAGTCTGTTCTTAAATAAATTTCTAAAACAGACTCATCAACATACAGGTGGAAAAGTATATCATCCTATACCAGATTATATTAGAGTACGTTATTGTTTTATTGCTGGCTACTTAACTTGTGGCAACTTTTTATATTTTTAAAAAACATGCAGGTTTCTCAGGACCATGAAACTATGGCTCAAGTTCTTTTCAGCAGGAATCTGAGACTGAACGTGGCTTTAACCTTTTGGAGAAGGAGAAGTATAAGTGAACTGGTAGCCTACTTAGTGAGGTAAAATAAGTCTCCTCTTTCATATCCTTAAAATGATAGCACTCTCAAATATGCCACAGTAATTTTAGCAGTTCTGTAAACGTTGTGACTTACTTACACTTTTTAAATCATAGTGGAAGCATATACTTCTACTACTAGTAGTAGGATCTACTAGTAACACTTCTGATTTTTTTCTTAATGTTTCTAGGATACAGGATCTTGGAGTAGTAGTAGACTGCCTTCCTGTGCTTACAAACAGGTACAAATAGAAAAAAGTGGGGGGTTAGAATTTGCTTATAACCACATTGAAATTCAAGCACTTCTGAAACATCTTGGTTTTTAAGTTTACAGGAAGAAAAACCGTATGTTTCAGTTGGCTGCTGTGTAGATCTTTTGCCTTTAGTGAAATCTCTGCTCAAAAGCAAATATGAAGAGTAAGTATCGGCTTGGGGTCTTTTTAAAACATTATGACTTACTGGCTGTGCAGAGCTCTAGAAATCAACAGTTTTTATCCTCTGACTCTTGTTCCTTCTGCACTTCTCCCAACTCTGCCTTTCTCAGGAAATGAGAAAGCTCTGGAATTGAAGTTTTCCTCTGAACCTTTATCCTTTAACAAAACAGCAGTGCAGAAATTCTTTTCTCCAGTGTTAGGGACTTGGGAGAGAGGACTGGCTTTGCCCTTATGCAGACTTACTTATCCTAAACAGTAAAAAACAATAACACTGAGGTTTCAGTATAGTTTTTAACATGAAATCAAGGCAAAGTTTTCTTCTGCTTTTTCAACAAGAACTTTGGTTTACCACTTAGAGATTGCAAGTGTAAGCAAGTATTTAAACCTCCCAATTTGTCTAGATTTACCTTCCAGTATAGAAAATATGTTGCTTTCTAAATTGCTTACAGATTTATCTAAATGCTTTATCTGGCCAGTAGATAATGTACAGGGAGGGGAAAATGCATAATGTGTAAAATGTGTTGTTACAGGTATGTGATAGTTGGTTTAAACTGGCTTCAGGCTGTCATTAAAAGATGGTGGTCAGAACTGTCTGCACATACAGAAAAGGCAGAAGATGGGTGAGTAAAGTGTTGGGAAATATTTAAATGTGTTTCTGTAGCATGTTTCATCTCAGTCTGTTTTGATTTTGATCAGTAGGAGCACAACGTGCCTACAAAAGGCAAAATTATAATTTTAAAGTTAAAGCTTAAAAGTACTTTAAGAAAAGTCAGGTTGCTAGTTTTGTTTTTCTTTTTTTTTTGCTACCGTTTTAATACATGTAGGACATAGTGATATCAGGTATTATAAAAATGCTGTAGAAGTTTAATCAAAATTTTTCAGATCTTGTGGCAATCTATATTGTATAGGCTAAGTCTGTATGCAGTATTAATAATTCATTTTAGTTAAAGAGACTACTGAAATGTGCTACCTATGTTATAAAGTGATGTTCGTTCTCTTTCAGAAACATTCATATTTTAAAACAACAGCTAAGTGTTCTGTGGGAACAGGAGAATCATCTTACTCTGGTTCCAGGATATACTGGTAATATAGCTAAGGTAATCCCGTTCTGGTTGTGTTCAGTAATGAACATGGTTTTATCACTTACAGTATTCCTGTTGTTTTACGTGTGCTATACTGTGGTTGGACAGAAACACTTCTACTTTAGTTTCTACTAATGCTCATGTGTATCACATGCTTTTTACAGGAATCTGGAGTTGATTCCCTAGGATAGTTGTGTGATTTGAAATGATAATAATTTTTGTCCTTTTTCATACTTTACACAGGAAGCATCTCCTTAATAACCAAGTAGCTAATAGTAATGAGCCTTAAAATTGATGTGAAAAAGGGCTCAGTCGAGTAGGTAGACTCTGGAAGGGACAGATGTGTTCTCTTAGATCTGTTGTACCCATTGTTGTAAGTGTAATGCAGAATGGAGAATCTTGGCCCAGGAATGTCATTGGCATTTGCACATCACGTGACTGGGGCAAATGACAACATACAAATTCTAAAGCTTATTGCTGACCTAGTGCTTAGAAAATGATGAGTTTGTGGAGAGCAGAAGAGCCCAACTGAGACAAATCCCTGCTCGTATTTCTCAGTAGGTTGTGGTATCAGTAACATAATGAGGGTGCCTGGTAGATGCATGTTTTTTTGTTTGTGCTCATCTCAATAAACATGGCTTTCTGAGATGGGGCAATAAAACTTACACTAGATAGAAACCTTTCCAGGTGGAGGGACCTGATGAAGAAAGGCAGAAAGGAGTTACAGCAGACACTTAGTTGTATATAGGATTTGAACTTGAAAAAAACTTTAAAATTGCACTTTTACTTATATCTTAAGGAGCTTTGGTGAATCTATAATACTATGCCTACAGAATTGATCACTTTGATACATCGAACAAGTAAATAATTTCCTTTTTCTGAGGCTGCAGTGCACCTGTGACTTCAATTTTGATGTCCCTACAGGAATAAGTGCAAACTTCTTGCAGAGTTTCAGTCAGCAGGGATGCAGAAGAACTGAGTTCTGACTCCCAGCTTGGTAGAGCTATGGGAGCATGTAATGTAGACTGCCTAGCTCTTTTGCTAGAGGAGAATAGCAGCTACAGGTAATGTCAGTTTTTCTCTAGGGTTCAGGTTCCCTTCATGTCTATTTGCTGGCTCCTTAATGTATATCAGGATAGGTTGTGACCAAGGTCACCTGAAGTCAGAGAAAAAGTAGTACAAGAATGCTGGAAGGGTTGGGTGAAGAAATATCATACATAATATTTTTAACTACATGATCAATGATAATCTTTCCTGCTTGTGCAGGGAGCAGAGGAATAACAGACTGAATTGACGGCTTTGTAAACTAATGCTACTCTTCTTGCAGGCTTTTTAGTACATAAAGAAATGTCATTGAAAGCATTAACTGAAATTAATTGGGAAGATAACTTTTTCTGAAATTCGAATATAATTATATATTATTCTTGTGTTATGGTCCTGATTGGTTACTCTGCTTCAGGCATAGAGTTGATGTTAGAACTATAAGTAACGTGACAAACACTTTCTTGTTTTTTTCCTTTTAGGATGTAAATGCCTATTTATTGCAGCTACACTGACATGATGGGGAAACAGTGTGCTTATGTGGTGAAACAATCCCCTAAAGCATCCCTGAAATACATACTGAAAGCCTTTTGAGAAATACTGGCAGAAGAGAACTGAACTGTCAAGCTCTTTGATGAAACCACTAACAAAACCCTAACAATCTACTTCACATTGAAGTGGAAAAATGTCTAGTAGGAGCAACTTTTACTTCAGTGAGGTGAAAGTGCACTATGAAAACTGTATGCCTTTGCTGCATTTGGGATTTGCTCGGTTACTAGGTATTCCTTTAAATGCTACTGTATTTTACATCATCAAATAAAAGGACATGAATTATACTGTCCTGAGGACAAGACAGCAGAATTACAAGGCACCAACAAAAACAATCAGCATTAAGAGCTTTTATATGTTTCTTTCACAAGAGAACTCCAAAATGCACAACTATCTTCCAATCACATTTGAAAAATACAAAAAACTTTGGGGTATTCAGTTGCTTCTATGTTTTAATCAAATTATTAAAGACAGTTTTTGTTTGCACTATTGAGAAACTATACAGCAAAGATGCCTTAATTACTAGTGTTTCAAAAAGCCAATGTGTTAAGATGCAAATAGCTATTATGTTCAGATTGTGATGAAAAACTACAAAAATCAGGGTTTCACATTGTGTAGTTAATGAAACATTGCACATATACAAAGATTCATATATGAAAAATACTATAAATATCTGAAGTTAAGCTTGGATAAACAGTTATTGCAAGTGTCAGCAGAATGGTGAATTTATGTCTAACGAATGTTTTTATACTGTATGTGGATTTCTAACACAGTAATCTTGTTCTGTATCATTCAAACTACATGCAAATAAGTAAATATATTAAATATATCTACTGGTTTTTCTTTTCAAGTTCAAAAAACCAATTTCTAGAATAATCTCTTCCACAATACTTTTTATCTTAGATATTTATGTCTCTTGTTTGAAATGTTTACAGCCAGGTGAGGCCATGTTATTCAAATCACACCCTTTTTATACTACCTCCTTTAAGAAAGTGACAAAGAGCCTTTGCAAAATTGGTCAAGTTCTAAGCTGATCAATGATGGTAAATTCATACCAACAACAGCATTGAGAATACAGCTATAAACTTTTAGTGTCATATTGATATGCTGTTCTATTTTAATTTGAAAGCTATATCATAATAGCTCTGAGGGAGTCTTAATCTTAGGCTTGCTGTTGCCTTTTTAATTTTGTGATTAGGAAGCATGCTTTTTCAATTAAAACTTACAAGTGCCAGCTCTTCATTTAAAAGTGTACATGCACAACATGTATGACCAAATAGACTACTTCCTTAAAAATAAGTACTTGCAAGGGTTGTTTTCATACCTAGCATTAAGCATGTGCACTTTTATTGACATGCAGGAGACAGGTATTTTGATAGCCCCACGTGGTTTTTGCTTTACAGATTAAATAAATGAGTTTTAAACTCCTGTAGTGGTCAATAACTTCAGGCCTCCTGTTGCTTAGTTTTGTATTTAGTTTATGTATCATTGTTGCTGACTTCTGAAGGCCAACTAGAAATCTGTCATCAGAACTTGGTGCTTTTGGTTATTTGACTGTTCTGTAAACCACCAAAGTTTTGCATTTCCTAGGGCAGTCAGTTACAAAGAGTTTCTGAGACATCCAGAAACTTTGTGGGACAATCTGGAGACATGCACATAGCCAATCTTTTTGCTAGAATTGTTATGTATCATTAGAGATATTTCATGCTCAAAAAGTTTTGAGATAGGACTTTTCAAATTCTTACTTTCAATTCTAAAGGAACTTTAGTATGACAACATTCTTTTATTATTTTACTGTTCTGTTTAACACTTAGTGAAAAAGTAACAAAGTCTAGTTTCATCATTTGGGTGGCAATTGCTGAAAGTCCTAGATTATTCCTCAAGAATACTGTTTATAGAAACTCAGATCTTTTTTCTTTTTTTTTTTTAATAGACAAAATAAAGTAACTCATGGCCCTTTATTTCTGATAATATAAGAAACCATAGTTGTAATTGATTAAAAGGATACTCCAGTATTTAAAAATCTAGCTTGAATGTAGATTTAGATACATGGGCTTATAATAAATTCTCTGTGTGGCCACAGAGTTACCAAATCCTAAGTGTGGACAGTGCTTTTGTTTTAGAGGCAAGGTAAGATTGACTTGAGGATCATTACTGAGGAATATCTAATAAAATATTCTTTTTAAATGCATTTTTTAACTGGCAGAAGTTGTATTTTGACAGGTTCAATAATACAGTATTAAACATTGTCATAAGTATCTGTGCCTTATTTTAAATGAATTTTTTACTGTTTTAAGGCAGCTACTAGACTGTAAGAACAGGATTCAGGTGTCTGTATTATTAAATTATTTTTTTCATCATGTTCTTAATTCATTTAAGCTATTCACACTAATGTTCAGGCTCAGCTTCTTGTATTCTCTCTAATTCTCAAATGGCTAGGAATCAGTTTTGCTGTTACAGAATGTACATGTGTAATACCTGGTCATGGTATGTTGGCAAGAGTTAAATGTCTTAGCAGCTGTGTAACTCCACTAGATTCATATAGTTATCTCAGTGAATCTAAGAATTAAGTTTATCACCTATCCCATGCATAAATGATAATCTTTGTAACACTTTCTAAAAATGCTGTTTCTAGGATGTGTAAGAAGATCCAGGCAGAATTAATCCTTTTCCTCTGTTCTTGTGATGCAGATCACATATGTACTTGAGGATGAAGAATGCCTCCACAAAGCTGTTCTTCATGTTATATCACTTGATATGAAACTGATGTCTTTGAAAAACAGCATATCTTTTGCCTCAGTGTTCCCCCAAAGTACTTGAGGCTGTTTTGCTGAAGGGGTACATTTAAGTGTGACCCAGGATTTGCCCATCCCCTAAAGTGAAATTAAGAATCCTTCTGGCAAACTGTCTCTTTCTGCAGGGCTGAAATAAAAAATAAAAACCTCCAGTATTTTCTAAATTTAAGTGGCCAAGTTGAGGTTGCTGAAAAGTGGAGGTGGAACAAGCTATGCCATTAATTAGCTGGATATGAAGAAGTTAGCATGTCTTAATGATTATGTATATTTTGAAGGAGCTATGTGTATTTCTCAGGAAAGAGTCCTCCATTCGTGTATCACACAGGTACTGCAGTTCCACAGTCCTTAATAGTGCTTACAGATTGTTGCTGGTATTAAAAAAAATAGCATCAGCCCTCCAAGAACTTACCCTCTGCAGTGAGATATAAATAAAATGATTTTTTCCCTCCTGTTATGTTGCTTTATCAGAGGCTGCAGTTTTAACACGAGGTGCAGGAGGGATGGGAGAGTAGGAAAGGACAAAGTATGCGTGCGCTTTGCTGAGTGACATCAGCTCCACTGTGTTATAAAGCAGGCTGTATTTTCACTTTCTGGCATCTGAAGTAAGCAAGTTTGGAGTTAAACGTCTTTATGCATTTTGCATTGAAGAGATAATGGTTTTGAAGATGGATGCTAGAGTGTTATTTTGTGCACTTTTTTTGTGATTTTTTTTTTCTTGAAAGTGAACATTCTTGTATGTAGAAGCTTGAAAGTTTCCTATGTGAAGCTTATATTTTAGACTAGCAAGTGATTGCTTTTGCCAGTTCGTCTTGCCAGGTCTTCCAGTTCTACAGAAGACTGAATGTCTTAGTGTGGAGATTTGCAGCTATTTTTTGTGCCTAGTTTTTTGGTGCAAAGTGAAACTGGTGGTTCACAGTCAACTATTTCAGAATACAAAACCATGCAAATTATGGTACTGGTGTGAAGTTATTCCAGCTTTGCACAATGCAAATGCTAAAGTTTATGGAAGCAATTGATTCTTCTGAGAGGAGCTTTATGTTGAGCTGATACTGCATTAGTGAAGGAAAAAAAATGAAGCCGTTTTTAATAGCCTTGGTAAAAGCCAGACAGTGTAGTCTAATTTTCGCCTTCAGTCTACCATCCTACACACAGTAATCATTGTAGGCTACAGATAAAGATTCACAGAGAAAATAGATTGAGCATGCTTGTGTTATTAATGCTTATGTTATCCTTCTTTAAACAATTTATGTTTATTCCATGAGTTAAATAGCTTGTATTATGTCTCAGAATGAGACTAAATGCAACTATTTTTCTGCCCCTTTCCACATTTTTTTTTAGCACTTAATGATGTTATTTATTGCTCGTCTACTTTAAGTATACTGAGCATGTCTTTTTAGAAGTGAGGAGGGGAAGATGAGAATTCTAGACAAAACACAGGGCTAGCTATTTAACATGATTCAGTTTGAAGCAACTGTGGAAAATTTCCATCTTTAAAACTTTTCACACAAATTTTGTTAATACCTACAAATTGAAGTGTGTACTCACAGCTCTGAGTTTTACTTTGAACTTGGTTGGAAAAGAAAATAAAGTGCTTTCATTCTAAATAACTGTAGCTGCAGTATTGTTTCTGTTCTTGTTTTTTGCATTGAGTACTAACCTGGACTCGGATACTAACCTGCCATAAGAGAGGCAGGAGGTGTAGCATTGTCCTGTAAAGGGAGAAAATGGAAATATCCACATAGCCTTCAGCAATTGCAGACCAAGAGTATTTTTGTTTCTGTATGATGGGAGTTTTATAGTATATCTCTTCATATAGATTGTGGCTACTGATCATTGCTATAAAATGAGATCTGCTACTTTCAGCTTGAATGTGATCCATGGTGGTTGTGACTCATACGGATCACTGCTTTAATTCAGGCTGTCATTACTTTGAGTGCTGTAGTGTAGGTGTTGGGTTCTCAAACATCTGTTTGAGTGTTGGGTTCTCAAACATCTGTTCTTTGCTGTAACAAAACACAAGGACACCACATTTATCTTTCCCACCTTTTTATTCTTCCTTTATTATTTTATTTAAGTGCTTAGAACCATTTGAATCCCCTTTGGAAAGTGATAGATGCCAAAATGTGATAAAATGCTTTTACAAATATGCTTCTGACTTGTTTTAATACAATTCTGTGAATAACAGTTTTCTGTGGATTTGGGAAGGAGGCTGTGTTCTGTATGTATAGGCTGGAAATAAACAGAACTAATGGACTTTGCTGATAGTGTAACTGTATTCTTGATGCTTCGTTTTTTACATGAGCACTATGTATATTGTGAAACAACCCAAATAATCTAAATATCAAGATAACGTGATGTTCCAAAACTTCTGCCTGCTCTTACAGGTGTAAATGTTGAAATGCATATGCACCCTAGTATCATACTTTAAAGTGACTTGTAGACAGTTTAAAATAGCTCTTGTAACTTTTGATGTCTCTTTGTCAAATTGAATCTATTGAACTTCACTTTCAAAAAGCTCAAATTGTTTGGATCTTGCAGTTGCCACTTCTGCTCATTTCAGATATTCTATGGATTTAAAGACTTAGTGCAGTAAGTATTCCACCTTTAGAAAAATAGCTGATCTTTTTGTCTTTTGTGATAACAGGCTTTCATTACATCTCTTCTGCATGAGACAAACTTCGTTTCTGCAAAAGTAAAATATTTTTTAGAAGTGTTTCAAAGGAGGGTTGCCACATAAACCTAAAGCGTGTTTAGTTCTAAATGGGGAAATTGCACAAACAGAGGCAGCTGTTAGGACAGTGCACATTTCATTACTATTGAATTGTCTTTCGTGTGAATCAGCTGTCCTATTATCTTCTAAGTCTAGATAAAAGTGGAATGATGGGTTATTGGGGAGTCGAAGTCTTAAAAGCTCTTGCCTGTAAGAAACTAAAACTGCTCTTTCCATTCTGATGCAATTGCTACTATGAATGCAGAAAGGAGCTATTTGTTGTGTTTGGTTTGGAAAGCAGAAATCTCTTAATACTTTCTATGTCTGCTAATAGTACTTTGTCTTGAAGCTTAAAGGCATAAGCATTTATGTGTGTTTGCTTAAAATTTTAGTTATTAAAATAGCAAGTTTCTGACTGAACAGGAAAAGAAAACCAACCTTGCTGCATTAGTTAATTTCTGGATGACTCTGCCACCTCATGTTCCAGCTGCAGGAAACAGTAAATTACAAAAATACAATTAACCATTATGGTACAAGTAGTGATAAAACTTGATTTTTCAGCATTGTAAGTGAATGCTTACAATACCAGTAAAGCAAAGCAGGACTAAAGACATAGCTGGCAAGTTTTGTTCTCAACCTTGTGTTTTAAGTCTAAAAAGCTTGACTTTTTTAATCAGCCCAAATGAGTAGTGATGGATGGGAGTGTTAATTCTGGAGTAATTCTGTGCCAGCAGCCAGCATTAGCATAAGAATAAGCAGAGTAGCTGATTGAGAAGTGAACCCTGCCTACCACAGCAACTGTTACTTCATATAAATTTTCCTAGAGCCTTGGTTTTGGGTTTGTTTATTTGGGTTTGGTTTTGTTGTTTTGTTTTTTTTTCCAAGATGTCACAGTTAAGGTATTTTTTGCATAAAGAGAGCAGTCAGGGAGTTTTCTAAATCTGTTAATTGGATGATGGGGTAGTGCTGTAAGAGGTATCTCTAAAAATACTGTCCTGAGTGGTGACATCAGTAATCGTTGCAGGGGGTTGAGGGCTTGAACAGGCACATTCTAATCAGGACTGTGGCCAATGTGTGCTGTCCTGGATGTCAGCGTAGGGAGTTGCATCAAACAGGAAGGAGAAGTGTTTAAGATACGGTAGAAAAATTTCCATTACCTGAAAAGTGTGCTTGTGATTGTTGGGAGATTGGGATATGATGATAACCGAAAGTCTTTCCAGTCCTGTGTGCCTAATCCACAACAGTGGGGCACTTCAAAAAGGAAGGCTGGAGACCTGAGGTTCACAGAGCAGTCATCTTTCCTCACAGTTGCTGCTTTTCCACTCCTCCGACATGTTGGGGCACATCTGCTTGGCTGAATTTCCAGCTCCACATCCTTGTCACTTATCCAAGTGAGAATAAAATACCTTCATATTTGGCACACCTAGTTTCCCAAGTGATGTCTTGTCCCTCAGGTCTTCCAGGTTCTAACTACAAAACAATTCAGTGAAAACTCAGAGGTTTATGCTTATGCCCTACACAGAGCAACTGTGGAGGCCACTGTGATATTTAAGATGAAGCTGTTGTATTAAGAGGGTTTTTGTGTGTATAATTGTTTTTTAAACATGAATGCACTATTAATATTCTACTGTCTGTTAATTAAAAATTCCTACTGTTCTGAAGCTTTGCAAATGGCAGGCTGGTGACTATTTAGGGAGAAATCTTGCTGCTTAGGGGTGAGTGGCTTGTTGATTTGGGTTGGGGATTTTTTCCTATTCACCTATCTTGCCTCCCCCTCTGACTGGAGTTCATTGAATTTGTTGGTGCTGATTTGAATTTTCATTTTTACAAGCTTATGTCTTTCATGGTTTTCTGACCACACAAAATAATCAGGATATTGGGTAGAGTGAGGATGTGTTATGTACACAAAATGCTGTAGAAGCACGTTTCCATTTATTTCTGTGCAGAAGTATAATTTTTGCCCTTTCCTCTGCACTCCAATACATTTATGTTTCTAGTGGTGGCATGTCCCTTAACATCTCTAAAAGAATTGTTTTCACTTCACAGTTCTTGATTCAAAAAGCAGATTAGTTTCTTTCCAGATGAACAGAGAAGGTTGCTACTAAAGCTAAAAACCAGAAATGGGGGTGGGCTGGGACAGAGGGGACAGACATGACACAACCCAACAAAAACCACCAAACTGCAAACAACAATTCTAAATTCAACCCAAACCAAAAACCTAGAATTCACTAGTCTCTAGCATAAAGTAGTGCTGCAGCCAAATGACAACAAATGCTGCTCTCCATTTTTCATTAAAAAGAGGACACAAGAATGCCTTTCTGAGCAAGAAGTCTCTGACATTACAAATTGGGATTTTTTAGGGTTAGTGCACTGTGATTTAGTTTACTCTCTTAGTGAATATTTGGTTTGTGACCTCAGCCACCTTATTCTGAAGGGCTGTAAATAAGAGGAGAACGCCTTTGGAGCTTTTCTTCACAACTGGCAGCTTGCTAACTTCAGCTTTTACCTTAGGGACTAGTGAGGCATATTCCAGCATTTCTGTTTGTAAGATTTGGCACACACACTTCTGATGCTGCTTTCTTACTTGATAGTTCTCTCAGAGCTCTGGAAAATGAGCATTTAGCCTCTGGTGATTCCTTTAAGTTTAGTTTGGTTGAAACAGTTCTGATGTCAAGGATTCTGCTTATGTGAAAGGAACTGTAAGACCTCTCTTCCGTTGTAAACTCACCAATTCTAAATCTTGATTGTAATAGGCTTCTGTATTGAGAAATCATTATTCAACAGATCTTAGTTTCCTCATTCATATTTTTTTCTGACAAAATTGATACGTCTGTCGTTCCTTTGTGGTATTTACTCACAATATTTTCCCTTTCTTTTAGAGCAGTTTCTATCCATTAGCCCTAAGGTATGTGTCCAAGATACTGCTGTCCATGTGTTTCTGGTTTAGCATAATTGTCTCATTTTTCAGGCATTTATATGAGGTTGTCTTTTGGCCAGGAAATGCATTCAGAACTTGAACTGATTTTAATAGTCAAAAATAATATCTTCACTGGTGCTTCGGAGCAGTATGGTTTTTGATGAAAATATCATTTATGCTGGCTTTGCAGCAATATAATTGAATTTTATGGTCTCAACAATGAGTGACTCAAGTGAGAGGAAAAACTAATTTGAGTCAGATGGCTCCAGCAAGCACTACCTTTTTTTCCCTCATCTAGTGAAATAAAAGATAAGCAGCAGTTACTGGGTTGAACCCAGCCTCAATCACAGCTACTGTCTCATATATATGGCTGCTTCTCATGGCACTGACAGTCAGCCACGCAGGGCTGTGGCGTGTGTGGAGCAGCTGTGGCACTGCTCCCTGATCTGCTTTGTGAGCTTCAGACACAGCATCCACTCTGCTAAGACCATTTTGGTGAACCCTTTGTAGGATTCTTTCCTAGCTGAACTACCCTTAGAAGATGTTCCAAACTCTCATCTAAAGTTGTGTCAACAATTCAATAATAAAAGAATCTGTTTTTCTTTCCTGTATGTGGCTGTTCTAGGTTAAGATGTGACTGTGTGCTTTGTATGCAAGGAGAATCTTCTCATTTAAAGTTTTAAGCTCAGACTTTCTAATCTCCCTGTGTTTTGTCTGCCACAGAGACTTTACAGTCAGATATTTTGCTGTGTAAAAGCCTGTGGTTGGACTTGGTGGTGGTTCACCTGAGCTCAAGCTCTCTGTAGCCTTGCTGAAGAATGCTCCTCTTCCAGGTAGCTACACTGCAGCCTTTAAGAGGTCCAGTTGCTTTTTCACAGTATCACACTATTTTATGGACAAAGGGACAGCACCATTCCTATAAAAGAACATTATCACTTTCAGAGATGAGCAGAGTGGTGGGTTTGATTTAGGTTGTTTGTTTCTTTTCTAGACAGATATTACCTGGGACCTCAGTGCAATGTATATTTTTGTTAAGAGTTTATGCACTGTTTTTTCCCTCTCTGTCCCACCCACCTGTCCCCACAACTTCTACATGAAAACAAAGCAGTCCTGTCAATTATTTGATTTTCTTTCCTCCTCCTAATATTTTGACATGTCAATATCTAAAAACGTCCCTTTACACTTGCAAGAAGTAATTCTAAACTAGACAGCAGAGTCTGTCACCTGGAATAAACACCAGTTTTAAGATGCTTTGCTGAATTCTCCAGGCTTGCAGGAGACAGTAAAAGTTGTAAATAAAATCCTGCAACACTCTTTCACTAGATCATAGTTACTTTATTTGCCTAAAATAAGAATCTAAAAGCAAAGCACAAAGTTAAATTCAGGACTTTTGCTATCTGTGCAAAGCTACTACTTTCAGTGAGCCCTGGATTTTACCAGCCATTATACAGAGCTTCCCAGAGGAGCTTGCTGTCAAATGTATTTACAGTACTTTTACAAATAATGAAAGCAAGTAGCTAGAGGGAAGAAAAGACATTGAAAGGTCACTTATGCTATTATTTTCTTCAAAAAAATGTATGAGAAATAGAAAAAGGAGCCATTTTTATTTAGCTCAAAAATTTGAGGAAGGAAACAAACTTCCAAATCCATGAATCACGTGGCAAGTACAAAATTTCATGCTGCAATTGAAAAGACTTTATATGATAATGCTAGTATTATAAAGCTAAAAGTTACTTCATTTAACCCCATAGTGCTTATTTGAGAATTGGCAAATCCTGCATCAGGCTAAATTATCAAACTTTAAAAAATAAAAAGTATTAGTATAGTATGGATGGAGTCACTGTACTCCCATAGGACTCTTACTTAGCTGTAGTCTAAGGCTGACATAGATATATTTGACTAAAACAGGAACTACTACTTATTGCAAAGCTGTTAATCATGTTGCTTTAATGGAACTGTTTAACACACTGAATAGCAATGTAGCAATGCATAGAAAATTAGCTTGTTTGCCATTGATTAATGATAGATAATGTGTGCAACTCCTCACAGTGGGACCTTTGAGCAGTTTTATGTCATGTACAAACTCAGGCTCATTAAGGCATGTCTTTACTTGCACAGTCTGATTCAGCATAAAACCCCACACAAATAGGAATGCACTTTAAAGATAAAAACAAGATTCATATTTAACTTCAAGTGTAATGGAGGTGTAATGCACCTCCAAATTATTTAATTCAGATAAACAAGTCAAAGATTGAAGGAAAGAAGAGCAAAAGTCGCTTATTTAAATAGCTTGAAAAGAGTTACAGGAGAATTACAGGTCAATACATTGAAAGAAGACGGTAGGAAAAAGTTACCAATATTTATTCTAAGTGTTGAATTTCAAAAAAGTAGAAACTTGGTAAACTTGTTTAGGTATCCGCTGTGCACGTGTAGGGTTATGTATCTCAAATGCCAGCCTTGTACAAGAAAGGTGTGTACAGATTAATTTAAAACCAAGGAGAGTTACAGTTCTCAGCTTTTCAAAAACGGACAGATTGTGTTTAAAAGAAAAAGGTTTCTACAGCTACTGCTGAAGATTCACTTCAGAGCCACTGTAATTTTCTATCTAAATGAGAAAAGGAGTTTAAGACCCAGCTTTGTTCCTTTTGCTTTGTCAAATATTGCAACCTCAAGGGTTTTACTACTTCTCATATTTAGTTTGAATGTAGATTTGCTAATAGTACACACTGTAATAGCTGTTGTAACATTTTTAATACACTAAAGAAAATGTTTATTGTCTAGAAATTTCTACTCCAATTCCACTTGCATTGTTATACTTTTAAGTTCCACTATAAATTGTGGAACTTAAAAGTATAAAATAAAGTTCTCCCTGCCTCTCCCCCAAAAAAATAAAACATAAGGAACAGTAAGCTTTGAAATAGTGCAAATCAATCTCTAGTGGGCTTTGGTCCTTCATCTCCTTGAAAACCAGCATCAACTTTCTGATAGGCCAGAAATGGTTTAACTTCCAGCCAAAAAGAGGATCTCTGCTGCTTTTGGCCTTTCTTTCTTCAGGTCCTCCTGAAGTACAGAAGTAACTGTAGCACAATTTAAGCAACTGCTTAAAGCTGTCTGAATTACTGCAGCCTTCACATGTGGGATGCAGGATTTCCCAGACTCTGCAGGGCAGACAACTTCTAGACCTGATCTGTGAGTGTGTCACACGCTTGGTTCTTGAACAAACTTCTCTCTGGTAGAATATCCTACAAAAGTGCTTGCAGCTGCTTTGTGCTGCTCTGACCTCCTGTCAGATGTGAACCGATCCTACACAGCACATAAGCTTCTGGAGCCTGAAATACAAAGAAAATGTGATTTTGTGGTGGTCTGTTACTAACACTGCAGTAAAGCAAAAGCACGCTTTCAGATGTCATTCTGTGAAGGATGTGATGATAATGCTGTATTATGTGGAGGCCACCTTGTGGCATTATGGAAGTAAAACCCAGATGTAAAGAAACAACAGCATTTAGACTGCATATTTGCAAGAAATAAGGATTCTAAATTGCTTATATTTTTAGAACCCAAACATCACATTGATGTGTCATTCTAGCCTCACGTGAAACGATTACAGGTGTTGTCCATACAAGTAACAACACAGGAATCTGAGGACGTGTGTAGCACCATTCTGTGGGTCATAGCTTATTACCTAGTCAGCTTAATGAATGCTGCAATTATTAAACCTACTGCTTGCATGGTCAACACACAATTGCTGCTTAACAGACATGTAGGGACAAATTTTTACAAGAACAGGAGCAGATGAGTGCAGTCAAAGTATGGTAAAACTGACTTCCAGGTTAGCATCATGTTACATATTTGTTCTGCTTGCATGAGGGAGTCTGGAAATTCTTACAGCAGGAAAATTATGTTCCTTTTCCCAGCACATAAACTATTAATTAAATTTCCTCCACTGAAGAATGAATTTGAATTTAGTAAAGATGAGTTCAGTTGCAACCAGACAAAACTGGCTGTCATCTTGCAATGTCAGGTTGCTATCTCTTAGGATAAGTGTGCCAAAGCAGAGTGTCCTGCTCATGGTTTTGGACATATATTATGAGAAGATGAAAACAATTAATTCTGGAAAAAAAAAAGGCTGAAGAAGTTTGTCCAGTCAACTTGAGGCGAAAGCAAACAAGGGAGTAGGGGAATGTTACCTCTCTGAGACAGGAAAGTCCTCAATCCTACATGCTGACTCCATGCTGTGAGGGTGGATGTGTTGGAGATGCAGGAATTATTCTGACAACTGCAGAGTTTGCAGGGGATTAAGAGATTTTCTGCCCCAATATAGAATCATTTAGATTGCCAAAGACATCTTAGGTCATCGAGTCCAGCCAGTAACCTGACACTGCCAAGTCTACCACTAAACCGTATCCCTAAGCATCACATCTTCATGTCGTTTAAATACTTCCAGGAATGGGGACTTCACCATTTCCCTGAGCAGCCTGTTCCCATGCTTCACAACGCTTTTGATTAAGAATTTTTTCCTAATGTCCTATCTAAACCTCCCTGGTGCAATTTGAGGCCATTTGCTCCTGTCACTTTTTACTTGGTTGAAGAGGCTGATCTCCACATTGCTGCAACTTCTTTTTAGGTAGTTTTAGAGAACAATAAGGTCTCCCCTGAGCCTTCTTTTCTCCAGGCTGAAAAACCCCAGCTCCATCAGCTGCTTCTTGTGAGACTTGTGCTCCAGACCTTTCATCAGCTTCATTGCTGTTTTTTGAATGGAATCTCTTTGAAGCAGACTGGTATTCTGCAGCAACTGAAGATAGCCTGTGCACTTTCTGCTCCAGAGACCCTCTCAGGGCTTCTTATAATCAAAAGAACAATAAGAATGTTGCTGAACTCAGTCTGCAATCCTGACTTTTGTCCGTGTTACCATTTCTAGTGCAGCACAGTAATTTGCCAGTAGATGGCACACCACAATAATTTTTTTTAATGGTGCCGAAAGAAATATGCAGCACAATTTTTGTTAATTTTGTGTTTAATCCTAGTAAAGTTCCTTGGGTAGGAGAGAGATCAGTAAATGAGTTACCTGGCTGTGGCTTTTCACAGTACTTTTATGCTGAACTCTTCCATCTATCTTCAGTGTGTGTATTCTCATATCTCAGATCTGCTCTCTTTGTAGGGCATTTTAATTTCTTTTCACCTCTAATTAGCTTATCAAAAACCAAATAGGATGTAGCTATGAATATTCCGATGGCACATGTGTTCTTATTTATTCTTTGTGTCAGCAAGGATTGTATCCTTGCTTCCACCAAACATTTGTGAACCAGCAATGCTCATCTGGTGTGTTGAGTGTTGTTATCTGTGTGTCTATATCGGGGCACTGACTCAGGGATTATGGTAAGATTAGAGGCAGATGGCTGAAGGTGCTCCCTGCTTGTCTGGTCAAAGTCAACACCTCTGCACATTCAGCCTGAGTCACGCACAAAACAGATTTTGGACTGCTGCTGTTTGTGGTCTAGCACCTGTCTGGTGTATTATAGTAAACCAATATCAATAACAAATCATCTTCATTTTCCAAAGCAAATATTTAAATACTAGCCAAGGTACTATTAGCTTTATGGAGACAAGTTTTCAGAGCAATTACACTGAAATGTTCAAAGGTGAATTAAATGCTTTACTAATGGTGACCTGTAAGCAAGACACGTAGCAAGTTTTAATAGCATTCTGACTGTGAAATGGATTCATCAAAAAATACGTTCTGCTACCTTTTTTGCAAACCCCTTTTATCCTCAGGAGATTAAAAAACTCTCTTACAGGATACAACTTAATTCTTTGTAAACAGCTGTGATGATCTTGGATTCTGATGATTCATTCAGAGGCATTTAATAGGTTTCCTCTGCTTTTTCAGTTTGTCTGTGAAACCAAAGGTGACAAGAATCTGTAGACACAGATTTCAGTGTTACCAGTTTGATGGCATTACATCAATCTAGGCGTTCTCTTTGTTCAAACCATTAGGGGCTGTCAGCTCTCATCCATCTGGCTGGCAGTTCTGTAATGTTAGTGGCAGCTGGTTGAAGCAACTCAGACAAAACTGAAAATTTCCTTGTGAGCAGGGTAGAACTTGTAAGAAACTTGCAGTTTTCTATGTAGCTGCTACTCAAAGAGTGAATCCATCAATCAGGATACAACTACAAAACATGGTGGTCATTCTTGGCTGCATTTTCAAGTTCATAGAATTGTTTGGTCGTTTCCATTGAACTGAAACTGTTACTTGGTAGTTTTATCTGTCTTTTGATGAAAGATTCACTTGAAATCAAATTGCAGAAACAACTTTGCTAGTAGTAAAGTTCCTTCCAGAATAAAACCAGGTAGCATCTCCCAGCTGATGTACTAATTATTTTGATAAATATATCCCTGAATGTTTCAATGTCTTTGTTTTCATTTTTACTACTGTTGTTCTGGGATTTTTCTTTTTACCTATAAGGCAAACAGCCACAGCACCCAAGCACCCACAGATATCAAAACTTCCAAAATAGCATTGTGCAATCCACTCAACCTGCTGTTATAGCTAGTCTTAACCAGAAAAAGGCAGTAATCAACCAAATTAATTCTTTTCTCAATTGTGCACACTTAAAAATATGGTAACTGATATATTTGAATGAAAGAAAACTTTTAATGTGTAAAGAAGTTACATGGTAAGAGGGCAAGGGACTACTAACCTAACACTGAAAAGGGTGCATGCCAGTGCAGCTATTGGAAAAGGCAAGATGCTGTGTAATTAACTTCTCAATTTGTCAACAGGATGATATATACAGAGAGAAGCTTCTTGGATTGGATTATGAAAGAACAAATAGGAGGGCCTTTTTCTTTGGGTTCTCCAAGGATTTAAACCAAGAAACTGTATTATATAGGTTATAAAAACAAATTATTAGTATGAGGAGATCCTTAAAACTGGACAGCATGATCATTCATACTGTGGTCTGACAGTATCCTAATACAGTTCCTTGAGGATATTTTATAAAAGGAGCATTTTTACACTAACTGCATGATATGTCACTGTGAGGATGATGTCTGTCTGTGGTGTTGTGCTGGAAAGAGTGTTGTCAGTAGCTTTAACATAAATGCTTCTGCTTAGTGATTCTGTTGGTGAGCACTTCTAACAGTTTTCAGTTCTGGCATTCTTAGGTTTCCACCCCCAAAGCTGCTGGAGTTTTAGGTGTTTGTGAGCATATGTGACAGAAGAACCTCATAGATCATATGTCTTTGCGATTTTCTCGAAAATAGAGACAGCTCAAAGATACTAATAGACAAATAATTCACAACATCTCACTGACACAAGATGATGATTTTTAAATTATGCCTAGTATAGTGTAGCATTTTTATTATCACCTGACCAGGTTCCTCTTGTGTAATGATAGTGTTTTCCACAGGTTCAGTAATTAACTCTGACATAAGTAAGAGAGGTAAAAGGAAGTAAATGTAGCCACAACGTGACAATGAACACATATGACATAACAGGATGTGCTTTGTAAAGGGAAATTAGGGGGCAGGGAAGGTATTACAGCCCTTATGGTTTCTCTCATAAGTCTGTACCTGCCTACTAAGTAACACATTTTCATTCTATTGTAACTAATCAAACAAAATGCAGTGCTATAAATTATTTTAAAAGATTAATCTTTGGACCAATTTTAATCTTTTGTAAGATTTGTTACTTCCCCCCCCCTAGAAAATGTTTATTACTCTTTTCATAATAACTATTAAGGTTTCAAACCACAACGCCTTAAATATATCCATTACCAAGGAAGATACATGTACTTCTTACACATCCTTTTTCTTCAGGTTCACGATTCTGTCATTCCACATTTTAAGTGGCAACTTAATGCTTTGCTTTTACTCACAAACCGAAACAAGGCAGCCGCCCCTGCCGTTCCAACACCCGATTGAGAGCAGCAGAAGCTGCGCGAGCTCCGCCGGCTCGGCTGCGGCCGCGCCCTCGGGGGCGGGGCCATGCCGTGAAGGGCGGGGCCACCCTGTGAAGGGCGGGGCCATACCGGGTGGGGCGGGGGCATCCGGGCGGGGCGGGGCCATCCCGGGTGGGGCGGGGGCATCTGTGAGGGGT
>VWYP01027614.1:54133-150959 GCA_013400435.1 Pycnonotus jocosus | reverse complement strand
CTCGGGCTCCGGGGGCGACGGGCGGCCTTGCCCGGGCGAGAGCCGGCGTCTCCCGAGGCCCTGCGGCCCGCTCGCAGGCCCGGCCCGACCCGGCCCTGAGATGGCGGACGGCAGGCGCCGCTCCTGCAGGGCTCGGCCGTGTCCCGGTCAGTCGCGCACGGCTGCGGGATCGTGGAATCACAGAAGCCCGAGCTGAGCTGCTGTCAGTACTGTGACCACTGGGCCTCAGCCCCCCGCAGACGTATCCAAACCGATGGCTCAGGTTGCTGGCCAAAACTTAGGAACGGAGTTTTAATTAAAAAAAACCACCACCACCAACAAAACAAAACAAAAAAAACCCCACAAAAAACAGCCAAAACAGAAACCCCAAATGGATTTGCACTGTCTGGAGAAACGTGTTTATTCTCAGCTTCTCTTGTAAATTCTGCTACTTCTTATTTAAGAACCTCACCTTGGCTAAGAATTTACCCGATGTGGAGATACGTTTGTTCATGGCAGAAGTTACAGTGGTAGTTCTGTGTCAAGAGTACACGCTAAAAACTTTAACTGTACTGGTGAAAGCTGATTTAAGGGACGTGGCTTTATTCCTTCACACAACATCATGCAACTGTAGCTGGAAGCTGTAAAGAATCATTATCCTATTCAGACTCGGGTGGTACTGGATATATTCAAATAAGCAAAAGATCTAGAGAATCTAAGACATAGAAGATATGCTCAGAATTAAGAACTGAACTAATGTCATAATTTCAAGAGTGAATTCTAAATTCTTCTTTGTTATTTTCAATACAAGTATAATACATTGCTTTTAAAAATGTATGAAAATGAGATTATGTGGAATGAAGATACACCCTCATAAATATTCATAATTTTTCATGAATCCATCTGCAGTAGGAGTTAACTTTGACTTTGGGTTCTGTCAATACATTAGCACAACAGATTCTACTCTGCAGATCCTGTAGAATCTTGGCAGTGTTGCCCCTGCTAAGCCACTACAAACAAGTTATGAGAGCCTGACATCAAATTTGGGAGCTGATTTAATAGCTGCTATCAGGTTGGCAAATTTCTAAATGCTTAATTGAAACTCTAAATTTCTCCAATACTGTAAAGAATTAAAAATTAAAAGGAAATTCTCAGGGAAACATTTTTATAGCAGTTGCAATATAAGGTAATGTATGCATTCTTAGGGATTCAAGTCATCACATAAATGTGGGTAGGTCCTTAAGTGTTGTGCATGTTAGAGAGAAATGTGGTGTGAAGGACATAATGACAAATTCTTTGAGAATTCACTTTTAAAGGGCTCATTTATTTGTTTTTCTGGTGCATTTTACTAATTTGTTAGGGTTTATTAGATTTTTTTGCCCTTTGAACAAATTTTTGTCGTAACTTTGCATCGTATTTTTAGGAAAGAGATCTTTGATGTTGCTCTTAACAGAGTAGAGAACTCTAGGTTTTTCTTACTGGAGACTTCTGGAGGACACACAGGAGGAAAACTTCTGTACCTTTAAGGCAACTAGTGCTGAAGCTCGCAAGTAACCTTTTACTAATATTTTCATCAAATATTCAAGTTTCATATTTTAAAATAAAAGCCACCTGTGTAAAACTCCCTTCTGTGTATGTGTTCAGAGCTCTTAGTTTCCTTATGGCTGTGATTGAGCTTTCCAGCGTGGGCTGGTCCTGAAGGGAGCAATTAGAAGTAAAAAGTGCTATTTTGTGGCAAAGGCACAAATCGCTATTTTTGTGCATTGCAAATCATCTCTTATACCCACCTACACTGTAGAATGTCAGTCTGGAGGGGGCTTTGCTTTCAGCAGAAGCACTGAAGCAAAGTAAACTTAATTGTCTGTATTTCAGAAGGAGGAAGGAAGGTGTAAATTACTCCTGCCATCACTTGAATAAATGAAATATAACTTATTTCAGATCTTATTAGGGCTGTTAAATTACTCCTCCAGCAAGACAACACCTTGAGGGCACAACAAAATCTTTAACCTAACGGGGAATTTCCGCTCCTGTTGTAACATGCAGTGAAGAACTTTAGAGGCTTGATATTGTGAGTGCTAACTGATTGAAATTTTCCTTTTGGTCATTGTGGTTATATTAAGATTTTTAATATAAAATGATACCACTTCTTTAAAAAAAAAATTAAAGTTCAACAGAGCACCCTGTCATATTCTGGAGCATACTGAAATGTGGAACTCACTGTTTTTTTCAGGACAGATGGAAGTTTTGTGGTTCATGATGTACCTTCAGGATCTTACGTAGTAGAAGTTATATCCCCTGCTCATAAATTTGAGCCCGTGCGAGTTGACATAACTTCAAAAGGCAAAATGAGGTGAGCCTTTCCTGATTAGCCTCTGTATTGATGAATTACACGTGCTTGACAGCACAGTGTGAGAACTCATGGAAGCACTGCTGTAGGTCTGATGTTCCATCTCAGACTGTATGTGTCAGCTTCTTTTAACATCACTCCTAGAAGCATGTTTCTCAAATTCCAAAGTCTGATACCTTTCTTCCTTTCATATTTATGCCCTGAAATAAGAGAAAAGAGACTTTAAAAGTTCATGTTTGTTTGCTTTTTTTCTGTTTTGCAGCTATCCTGAAGTAAAATCTAGGTATAAACTAGTTAACTGCTTTATTATTTGTCAACACTTTTTTTCATTCTTCCCTTTTCCCATTTTCCCCTTACATTTCTTTAATAAATGTAATGTCAGTACTGGGCACAACGAAAATTTTAAATATTTCTGTTGCACCCCCATAGGACACTTGTTATAGTTACTGGTTAATATTAGCAGTTGCCAGTTTGCATTATTTCTGTAGGATTGTTGGCTTGTTTTTATGTTGTGGCCAAACCACTCTTGACTGTAACTGCAGACTATTCAGTAATACAGAAAAATGTATCTGTTAAGGTGATTTTCATTTAAATGAAAATGCTTGTATTTGGTTTTTCTTTGTTCAAGCACACACATAGCATCTTAACTTTTAGGAATACAATCATCAGTGTAAATACTCCTGCAGTATATTTAGGGGAGGTTAAAAATTGAAATCTCACTGAAAACAGTGCAAATACTCTGTTTATAGTAACAATTAATATCATATCATAATATTATAGTATTATTATAATACATAATTATAGTCATAATAATGTTGGAGCTTATAATAAGCTCAAACAGTTTTTTTGAGCTGAGGTTTTTCCAGACTTTATGGAATTTTTATTTTTATACTTTGTTAGTATCTTACTGGCAATTAATATGTAACAAATACAAAGATATAGACAAAATATTGGCTATAACCTCACCCTTAGCACTGTTTGTGTATCTAAGGACTAGTAAGGTAACAAACTTGATGTTGAGCAAATTGCTGGGATACATCTGCAGAGGAAAGTAGCAGGAGGCTTGGCATCTCTACCAGTCCAACAGATAGAAACTGTAACGAGGAATGCAGTTGAGGAGTCAGAGATGCATGAAAAAGGATGATACTTGGGGAAAATGTCAACAGAGCTTTTCTAAGGGATGTGCTGCTTCAAAAAATTATGGTAATAACTAGAAAGAGGAAACAGCATGTGGATAGCAAATGTGTTTGATAAGATCTGCTTGAAAATCTCAAGTTTTGAAGAAAACATGTAGTCATAAGGTAGGAAGGAAAGATTCTGCAGATAAGTATTTGATGAAAAATTCACAAGGAATAAATTATTTATGGACAGAAGTCATCCCTGGAGTTGCACAAAGTGGATAAATATTCATGAATCATGAAAAGTGGATCAGGAATGACAAAGATGTTAGTACTGAGTAACTATCTAAATATTAGGCCCAAATGGAGAACACTAGTGATGAACTATGGAAAAACCTTATGGAGTAATAAAGACTAAGATTCAGTATTGATAAATGCAGAGTAATGCACTTATGGAAAAGGTATTAACTTCACAAGTAGCTGATGTCCTGAGTAAACTGGTTAAACTACACTGCACTGTTGAAAACTGGATCTTAAACAGCATAGCTTTTCTTGCTTGTTTACAAGGTGACGAAAAATGGTTTGATTTTGATTCCTTAAAATAAACTGCTGAGACAAATTAGCTTTTCAGAAGTGAAGCCTAGCTGACACTGCATAGCAGATGGTTTTGTTTGTAGTCTTTTATTAAAACTTGTTTGGATTTTTAAAAATCTTCTTTATTATTTGCCAAAGGTTCTATGTTTATATTTTCAATTATTTGCATTTTGCCTAATAGAGCAAGATATGTGAATTACATCAAACCCTCTGAAGTTGTCAGGCTGCCATATCCACTCCAGATGAAATCTTCTGGGCCACCTTCATACTTTATAAAGAGAGAATCTTGGGGATGGACAGATTTCCTCATGAACCCTATGGTACGTACAGGCATCACAAAATGTAACTATGCTAAGGATCCAAGTACAGCTACTCATCAGAATACTGAAACAATTGAGGAAAAATACGCATTTTTCTTTTGCCCTTCTGAGAGGATTGTTTTCTTGGATTTTACTTTCTTACAAATGTAAAGTTTATCTGTGACATCTCCTCCCCTATATACCACTGTTAATGCACATTCTCTGAAAATAGCCTGTAGTCTCTTCCTTTGACAGTGTGATGCTATTCTAGTAGTGCAGAGATCAACATGTTGCAAAACTGTAATTACAACAGGTGTAAGAGAGAACAACCTTTTGCCTTACTGGTCCAACTATGAAAACTTGTTTAAAGCACAGTACTCCCTTATCAGGTTTCATTCCTGACGAGTGTTAGTGGCTTACTGATTCAGAATGCAGTAGTTCTAGAATTTGGCTGCTTAGTAGAGCTTCATTTTACTTTAGTAGGTCTAAAAGTGTTTAGAGCAACAACTAAGCTGAAGAGGTATTTCCTGTTTTCTCTGTAGGTGATGATGATGGTTCTTCCATTACTGATATTTGTGCTTTTGCCTAAAGTTGTTAACACCAGTGATCCTGATATGAGGCGGGTAAGTACCTTCAATCGATGCATATGGAGAGATCAAAGAAAATGAGATTTCAAGGCACAGAAAAGCAATAGAAACAAAACTGAACTTTAAAGGAAGGCTTAATTGGCATCATTTATTTAGGTAATACAGTGTTGCTGTTTTAGCAATGAGTCATTTAATAAGCGTCAAGTGTGTTGAGTGTGATGTGGGGTTCTCTTGTGCTTCAGCCTAAACCACAGTTTACTATTTACTGTTAAATCCAGATATTGCACTACTACATATGATATGGAGTCTTAATGTAGTCATTAAATTATCTGATTTATTGTCCTTTCATCAAGCAAAATGCTGAATAGCAGAAGGCTAGGACAAAATGGAGATTCAAGGTGTTTGCTAAATCTTTTATTTTTACAAGTATTATTTGTCTGTCATGGGTGGCTTCTTTGGTTAACTAAAATCTCCTTTTTCTGTAAATGACCGCTGTCTTCAGTAGAACTTTATAGGTGTCTGAGTATTTTTTAAAAAAAGTAATACCTTTATAAAGTATATCAGAGCTGTATAATGCTCTTCTGGCTATAATTTTGATTAAAAAACAGATACAAAGATATGCTTGGTGTTCATGGCATGTTCTTCAAACCAAGCTGAAATCTGAAAGTTGAATTTTAAAAAGATTATCACATATTCTTTACTTTTTTCACTGATCTGACACTGCTTATAGACAAGCTGTTCTGATGGTAAAACCATCAAAACTTCCGATGATTTAGTTCCTATCAGATAACTGATACAACTTCTTAAGGAGAAATTTTTAAGTTGGAAGAATTTTGCCTATAATTTAACTTACCTTTAAAGAGTAGGAAAAAGTTATTTTTAAGAACTAAATTGAAATGGCATTCTCTAGATGATCATGTATTAAATTGTTAAGTGTTGTGGAATATATGGAGGTTGTATGATGTTTTTCAAATTACCTTGCTTTTTCTTTCCGGAATCAGCACAGTACTAATTTGTATGGAAAGTTTAATGTTTAGTAACTGTGCTTGTAGAGGTCTAAGTAACAAAGGCTCCTAAAATTCCTTGAAAGCACTTAAAGATCTATCATTCTGAATGGTGGAAGAACAAGGTGACAATCCCACAGGAAACCCACAATTGCTATAAGCATTATCCCTTTGTGGATGTGCAGTTCAGCTGTTGTAGGCCTTAAAAGCACTTCAAAATTGGTTTATTTTAAAATGCGCTGATTAATTTCATAGAAACACTGTGCTAAACCCTGAAGTTACTTTAAGCTTACCTGTGTATATGGTCCTATATTAAAATCTCTTTTTTCCTGGAGAATGACAACTCAGCTGCAGTACTCTAGTGTCAGAAAGCAGGGCAATAAAAATATCTAATCCCTTCAAACAGCATCAAAAATTTGTTAATTTGCTATAAATAATACTATTTTGAAAAACAAAAGTGTGACATCTGTGAGAACACAGATCTGAATATCTAAGCAATAGCCTAAATTTTAATATGGAGAAAAGTAATGCTGAAAATAAATAATTTTTATCTTTTAGATTTTTTAAAATCAGATGGTTGCCCTGTAAGATTAAGAAATGGTTACCATTTTCCATACACTGCTGCTTTTAGTTTTGGGGTTTTATGTTTCTGTGTGTAGCTTGGTGTTTGGCTGTGGTTGCATAAAACTATGTAGCAATATGTAACCTGGAGGACTACAAGAAGTAAAATAGTATTTGGGAAAATTTGGTATCTTTCTCATACAGTCTTTCAACTGATGCCTTAGATACAGCCAGAATTGTTACGAGCTATTAAGATTATCTGATCTTTGCACGCAGGAAATGGAGCAGTCAATGAACATGCTGAATTCCAACCATGAGCTGCCAGATGTGTCTGAATTCATGACAAGACTTTTCTCTTCAAAATCTTCCAGCAAGTCTGGTGGTAGCAGCAGTAAAGCAGGGAAAAGTAGTTCTGGAAAAAGGAGGTAGTTAAGTCTTCCTCCTAAGTCAGAGTTGCCACATCTGTTTGTTGTCATGTTTATTTGTCTCAAAAGATCAAAAAGCCACTGCTGTAAAGTTTAACCAGGCACAACATACGTTATGCTACAAGTGTGGTTTGTAGCTTTTTTTAGACTGTATAACCTGTTTTGTACTTGACAGCAAGCAAAAGACGACATGGCTTCAATACTGTATCTGTATAAAGTTATGGATGATACTGAATTAACTATATTGTTCTGTAGAGAGTTAAAATAAATTATACAATGTGCTTCACGATAATAAATGTCTTAAGACAATGTTTAAAAAAATTTCAAAGATAATAGGAGTGGAGTTCAGTTTTAAAATGTCTAATATTTTACACTTGTTGAATTCTGAAATGAACAAATCATCCTTTCAAAATGGAGTTGTGAGTTTACTAGGTAAGTAATTTGCTGTATCGGCTTGTCACGTTACATATAAAATAATTTTATTTTATGCTGTTTACTGCTTGTACAATTTATGGAATCACAAAGTGAGTGAGGTTGGAGGGGACCGCAGTGGGTCCTCTTGTCTGATCTCCCAGTCAGGGTCATCCTAGAGCTCATGGCATGGGATTGCATCCAGATGTTTCTTGGATATCTTCAGTGACAGAGACTCCACAACCTCTCTGGGCAATCTTTAGTTCAAAGATTTTTCACTATGTATTTCCCAGTTTTACTCTGATCTACTTTCTGCTAAAAACTCTTTGGGAGGAAAGAAAGCAAAGTATCTTGCACAAGGAAGTAATTTAAGCTGTCAAGATCTTGAATCTTTATTTTCTAATTTACATGTATCACTTCTGTGACACTGAGGCTTCTCACTCTTTTTATGCTGCTGTGCTTTCAACTTACCAGTGGAATGATTTGAGGCCAAATACAGAATTTTAAATGAAGTTCAAATTAGTTTTAAAATGAAAAAAAGAACTTCAGGTGTAGCAGGAGGCTAAATTCTTCTCATTTTATAAATTATGTTCCAAAGTATATGGCTCTCGAGGAATGCTAAGTCACTGGCAGAACTTTGTCCTTTGAGCAATCCTGTATATCTCTTATGCAGTATCTTTTCAAGCTACCCAGAGAAAAGTTGAAAAAACTGATTGTTTTTCACTAGTTGAACATTTGCAAATTAAAATGACAGCAAACTTGCCACACCCTATTAGCAACAGTCCATAAATTTTTTTTTTCATCATAAATGCTGTTCTTCATCTTTACAGTTGGTAACTTCTTAGGTAATAGTGTCCATGCAGCATAGGTAATGTATATCTGCTTCCAAAACTTGTATTTAACATCCACTTACAGTACATGTGAAGCAAAATCAATTCTAATGCATGTATTTGTTCTGCCATACACAGAAGAGGGCTATAAATTTTCTTAGAATACATATTTAGAAGTCATGCTGGGAAACACTAAAGTTGCAAGAGACTAAATACTCATTCACAAGATCAAGTAATTTTTTAAGGTATTGGAGAAGAAATAACTCAATGTTTTCTGTGGACAGTGAAAGATTTCGCTCTGCAAAGCTGCACATTTTGCTCTCTGTTTTGCTTGAAGTAAGTAAAATATTGTCAGTGGAGACAAGAAGATATTTGGATATTCTTGCTGGAAGGATCTACTGAAATGTCAAGTTACATTGGTGAAGAAAAACCCCAAACTATTAACCCTCTTTTTCAGCAGCATCTTATGAAGAAATTATATGAAAAACAAAGCAGTTCTTTGAAGTTCTTTGAATAATTAGCATTGTTATTGTGTTATCCTGGAAAGTACAAGCCATGAGTTACTTCTGTTTAACAGTAATTGAAATAATAATTGAATTGTATTAGCTTATAATTAATCATACTGATGCATTTTTCCATGTTATGAACATGGAAAAATTCCAAAGGTAGGAACTAATATTTCTGCCTTCTTTCATGCTGTCTCTTCATGTTCTTGATTTGTCTTCAAGGGAGAATGGAAAATTCAGGCCATGAAAAGATGAAAGTCTGTTAAGATTTCAGAATGAAACAGTTCACAGGAAATGTAAAAATCGTAGTAAAACTTTGGAAGGAGCATATGGAATATTCAACACTTCTCTGTTTCTTAGGACTTTGTAAATGAAGGTTGATGCAGTCCCTTTATGCATCAGGATTAGATGCAGTGTCCTGCTCCAGAAACCTGTTACCAGAAAAATTCAAGCCCAAAAATCTTGTACATTATTCAGACAAAATCTTGTACATTATTTATCAGACACCTTTCTGATAAAGCAATTTGTGTGTTAGTCTGCTGCTGAACTACTGCAAGTTACAATTTTTTTTCCATTTTAGAGCTGCAATCTGTGTGTCAAGTGAGCAAAGAGATTCTAGGCAGAATGCATTGGTCACTTAGAGTCATTGTAGTTTAACCTTGGCCAACAGCCCAGCCCCACACAGCTGCTCACTCACTTCCCCTAGTGGGATGGGGAGGAGTCAGAAGGGTAAAAGAACATTTGTGGGTCGAGATGAAGGCAATTTAATATAGAAAACAAAATCTGTACACACAAAACTAAGAATTCACAACTTCCCATGGGCAGGCAGGTATTCAGTCATCCCCAGAACAATAGGGCTCCATGCGTACTTGGGAATACAAAGCCATCACTCCAAACATCCCGCTGTTCTTCCCCCCACTCTGTATGCAGAGCATGATGCCATATGGTCTGGAATACCCTTTGGTCATTTGGGGTCAGCTGTCCCAGCTGTGTCCCCTCCCAACTCCTTGTGCATGCCCAGGCCCCTTGGTGGTGGAGTGGGGTGAGGAGCAGGAAAGGCCTTGGCTCTGTGGGAGCGCTGTGTATCCGTAATGAAAATATGTCTGGGTTATCAACACTGTTTCCAGCACAAGTCCTAGGCATGGCCCCACACCAGCCACTATGAAGGTTATAACTCTACCACAGTCAAAACCAGCACAGTCAATTAAAGTTGTAATGTGGCCTTGGGCTATCATAAATGCCACTAGGCAAAACTTACTTGATTCTGTAGCAGTTTTAATGCAAGGTTGAATTTCTGCAGAAAATAAATGTTTGCTCTAGTTCAGTTTTATTTTCTTATTTACAGATTTTTAGGAGCAGTCTTTGTTAGGTCTGGCATCTCCATTTTCAAAAAAACCCACAAACCAACATAGCTGCCTTTTAGTGAGACTTCTTGAGATAACATAAGGCAGACTGTGAATTGAAGCAACTGATACCTCAGAACAGATATTAAACATTTACTTGGACTATAGACAAGCTGATTTCCTTATTGCCAAAAGGAGGAAGACACACTCCCTCAGCTTGGATTGGATAACCCTGCTGCCTTCTGATTACAAGTTCTGGTATTTCTCAGGCTTTGTCTTGCCTTGATTTAACAAGCAAAAATGGTTCATCAGTCTGCTGGAATTCTCTTATGTTTTAGAAAGTTAAATCAGCTCACAGAAGGATCAAAGAAATCCCAGAGCCAGCAGAAAGTAAGCACCAGAAACATTCAGTCAGAGGCAGGAATTCTCTGTTCTTGGCAGTGAGTGTGAGTAATACAATGAACTCACTGCATCTTGAGGATTTGTAGCTGAAGAGCTCATTTAGCCACATTCTGAATGAGTGGGCAACTGAGTTTATGACAAGCCATGTAGAAGGGAGAGGAGACATATTTTGCTGAAGTTTGTTTTAGCTATTAGTCATTTAAGATGGTCTGGAAGGTGTTTGGAACATTTTGAAATAATTTTACCAACTGCATCATCAAAGATGCTCACATTCTACATATATCAGGAAGAAATCTAATGTACATCCATGTTCCCTTTGCTTTCAACAACAAAAAAAAAATTGTTGGTGCTCTTTATCTTTTTGATGCAATGGGGATGATAATGGCTCTGTAAATGGTGTGTGTATTATTTCAGAGAGACAAGCTGGCTTGTGATTAAGACTTGTATTTGTGAAGAGAAATTTACTATCAATTGCCTTGAGTTTGGGTGCAACTGTCAGACTGTAAAAAACATCTATTATTTCTGTTTCAATTTCTTATGTATGAGTTATGAGAAACTTGTCTCATAAAAGTAATTGTGAAGATAAATTTAGTAATGAATATTGGGTACTCAGTGTGGCAATGAGCTTACTGAAAAGAATCTAGTGTGTAATCTTGTTAAAGAGTATTTTTGTTAAGCATTATTGTGTAGATCTTTATATGTATCTGTTAAAGCAACCCTTTTTAAGTAACTGCATGTCAAAGTTTCAAAAACAATCTGGACTATTTAAGTACCTACCATTTTCCAATGTAGTGAACAGTGTATCAAATCACTAAGATCCATTTTAACATCTCCTCTTGGGTGTTAATATAGCCGTAATTGCATAAAGGTCATGTGTGATCAGTAGCTCAAAGAGGGCAAAGTTTGTTTTACAGTTTGCTAAAGGGACCCTAAGCTACCAGTGATAGTACCTTAAAGTACTAAAAGGATTTCATTTTCATGTTAAAGACGTCTTTGACCTTAATTTCGTTGCTATTGGTAGTTAGTAGATAGTGAATTTGTACTCCTGATGGGTTTCCAGAATTCCAACATACTCCTACAATTTTGTGTTTCATTTAAGACTTATTTCTTTTAGGAAAATAACCAATATAAAATAAATAGTAATGAGTCCTTAGTGGTTTTCATTCTGATGTGTCAGAATAAAATATGGATATATTTGGCTATATATTGTGCTAATTTAACAAACTGAAGGAAAATGCAAGTGTTTACATCTACTGTTGATGTGCTAATAGAATGAGAAAGATGAGATGATGAGAAAGAACTTAAAATTTTAAACTTCAAATCAGTGTAGAAGCAGATTGACTGAACAATGTTAAAAGGTTGAAAAGATTACATTTTGCACATTCTTAGGCAGAAGCACAAGAGGCATCTGTGGTGCACAGGGCATTTGGTAATAGGCTTAATCATCGTCTATATTTCCAAAGGCTTGTTCCCAACCAGGAGCTGGCACAGAGGCCAGCTTGGCAGGAAGAACCCCTGTGCGTGCTGTGTTCTCCAAAACAGCTCAGAGACACTGCAGCTCAGGAGTCATTTATTGTCCTGCTAACTTTGCTACCATCTCCAGGAATTACTGGGAGGGGGGGGACAATGTTGTTATTAGGCATATTCCAAAAATGTATTGACAGCTATTACCCAAGCTTAATACTATGAATCAGCAGATTCTCATGTCCAGGGAAGTTCTCTGGTAGTGTTTCATTTAGTAAGACACATGAAGCTATAATTAATTGTAAGGAGAAAAATTTGGAGAAAGTCCCCAAAGGTAGAAGAAAATTTAAGTATTGCTGTCTTGGCATATTTAACTCAAATATTAAGGTTTGCAAAAAACTGTAGCTGGAAGATGGTTTCCATGATGTTCTACAGACATTGTTTTCTAGGTGAATATAGTGTTGGCAAGTGACAAGTGAGCAAATGAACTAGAGTCACAGCCTTGAGCAGAGCACTGACTTCTTTACCTATTTGGTATTTGCCATTCCCATGTGAGTAAAGAAAAAGCAGTGATCCCATGTTTCTTTCCATCTGGGAGAGATTGCTATACCATTCAAGAGACAAAGTTCATCAGTCTTTCCCTCCATCACTACATAAAAACTGGGCACTCAATTAAGGCTCTTCCCTAAGTGGTGCAATCTAGCCAGTTTTCCCCTACTCAGTGCAGGGCTCATTCTATGTAATAGTCCTCTAATAAATACATTATTACACTTTGACTTCCAAAAAGCAATCAGTATCGATAGTGGAAAAAACCCTAGAATTTTAAAGACTCTTACTTCTTTCATCATTTTAGTGGCTTTAAAGAAAAGACAGGACCTTAGATTTTAATGACTATTTTGAACATTATACTGTGTGAATAATCAGGTGATTCAGGCCATATATTAGTACAACATTCAGGGGGATTTTAGTCAGAAAATTGTCTGTAGGAATAGCATTGAGTTTTAGTCTATTTTCAGATTGAGCTCGTGAAAGCTTCTTGAGGTCATAAATAGGCTGAGGCATTTTAATTTATTTTGTTTCTGTGTTTCAAAAGCCATAAAGGATTATTCATTCTCTTTCATAATAAATATTGATTTTTCAGGAAAACCGGTACACTTTTGAATTACAAGGTTATTCCTTCAATTATGCTGTCAGTAACATTTATGTAATGCCTTGTTTCTAATAAGGCTATAAAGATTAATGACTGAATAACTTCCTGCAGAAAAACAAGTGGAACTTTAGCTAGTTAGCTCATTTATTGATGATGCACAAAACATCACAGTTAGGATCATTTGTATTGTGTGTTTGGTTCTGCACGGCTGGTAGGAATAAAAATTAATTAAAGACTGTCATTCATTCAAGAGCAAAAGGTAGTGAATATGCAACAGAAAGAAACTTTTGTGGCATTTTTCAATCAAAACTGAATTTTCAACTGATTCTTTTAATTTGAATACAGCCATTTATAAAGTAATATAACAGGTGGTAAAACTCATTTGCAAACACAGCAATAAAAAAGGAAAGACATTTTTTAATGAAACATTTTTTCTGTATGAAATATTAAATGTTCTCCTCAGGAGTTCTCTGGATTCTTTAAGGGTCCTCTTGCTGTCTGGTACACACAGGTGTGAGATTTCCATTGTGTTTCAGAATGGAGAATAGGATGCCCAAGCTCATAGTCTGGTGTTCAAGGCACAGGACTGCTGTTTACCGTGCAGATGAATGAAGAATCCAGTTAAATACTTGGGAGTAATACTTTTCATTTCTTGGATCAGAGCAGAATAAGACTTGAAACAAATTTCTGGCAGTAGGGAGGGCTGTTTCTTTTCCTACCAGTTTTTCTCAGTCATTCATTGATGTGGTTCAGAATGCTTCAGCTTGGCAGGTGAGAAATGCATAAGCTGAATTAGTAAAGAGTGTCCAAAGAAATTTGAGGTCAAACCTCCTAATGAGCCTGTATTTTTGCCATGCTAACATTCTCTCTTAGAAAGAGGTGAGATGCTTAGATGAGAGGTAGAGCAGTTACTAAAAGTTACTGAAGGACAGTGGAATAAAAACATCCATCATCATATTTACCAAAAGTGATGAGAACTGAACTGTGGTGTTACTACCAGGTTTGTGATTAAATGTTTGCTTCATGAAAATAATACCCCTACCTGTTGCTTTGTAAGGGTCCCCCACATTAGACATGAACATCTACAGACAATCAGTAGAGATTCCTAGAGGAAGCTTTTCCTGAAATTGTCTCATTTTTGGGTTTGAATTGTAGTGTTGATACTCCCTCTTTTCTTTTGGTTTGTTTTCCTGCTACTTCTATTCACGTGGTGTTTTCACTTCTTTTTGCCCTTCATTTTTATGAAGACTACAAGAATCTTGTTGGAATTGCAGCAGCAAGCTCTATTGAGCTGGCAGAAATAATTGTATACATCACTTGTTCTTTCAAGTGTTTCACTGGTAGCAACCAGTTATTTCTATCACCAGGTAGCTGACTAATGGTGAAGAGGTCATTTGCCCTGGAAAGACCTGATCAAACTGCTGTGCTTTCTTTGTAAACTTATTTTATTGTCAGGGTTTGTTGTTTTGTTTTTTTTTCAAAAAGTGTAAGTGTACACTGAGGAGAGTATTAGAAGGATTTTATAGAATCCGACACCATTCACTGCAAATACAAGAGTTTAACAATGCACTGTTTACAGCTATTTCACTGGGAAAAAAAAGATGATTGAATAAAATGTCCAAAGGGTCTGGATAGCTCTTCATGAAAAGAGTCATCTTAAGTCCCATTAACTAACACAAAGGTCACCTGCTGCTTTCAACCCATTTCACTGGTATCACATAAAAACAAACACATTTGTAGAATTCTGCCTCTCAGTCAAATCTGTTGATTACAAAAAATCTGCATGCTCCTTTTTGTACATTGTACTTCTTCATGTGTCTTTTTTTATATGACAGAATACACTTGCCTTCTGAAGCTCATTAAGTGCCTTTACAGCTTTGCAATACCTCATTAGCCTTTTTTAATCTTCTTGAACATTGTTCAAATTTGATAGCTTTTTTAAAAAACTAAATGAACTTCCACTTTCTAAATTTGCTTCTTTGCAAAACATGATTACATTTAAAAAGATTTAAATTTCTAACTTGATTTAAGCACTGTTTATTGGTTTGTTTGTTTTTTTTTTAATGGTGCTTTATTGTCTATTCTTTCCCTATGTATTTTTCATACTCAATATATAGCTTATGTTTTACATGCTTTTACATCCTAACAATTCCTTTACATTTCAAGTTAGGAATTTGAATAAGAGAGTGTTTCTCCTATAAGAATATGTGTTCTATCAACAGAAGTCTGAAGCAGGAATTAGGCTCTATTTACTATTTAAGCAGCGCTTTCTTGCTTCAGTTAGCTCCTTTATGAACAAAATATAGACTAAAGTTAACCAGTGCAGCCAGGTTCCATTCACACCTGTGCAAAAATACATGCATGCCTTTGCAGATCCTGCTCTGCTATACAGCATTTCTTCTGAAGGGAACTTTAGTATTCCTTCTCCAGCCAGTGCAAGGGGCATTGGTCTCAGCAGTGGAGCACAGAGAGCATGACTGGAGATACAGATGATGAAAAACTCCCAGCCTACACCGTAGGAATGTACTTTTAGCCCATGTGTGGCCTTGTGCTGCTGTAGCACTTCAGCACACTGTTGTCTGAGTGAGCATCATCTGCATCCCAAGAGTGCCATAACCATGCAATACTCCAGGAGCCAGGAAAGGGCATTTAGCCAACCAGACTGAAGCAGGGGTAAATAAGAGTTTAAACCATGACCCTGAGATCTGTGCATGAACTTCCCTTAATTTCTAAATTCTATAGCTTTTTCAAAACCAATGTGTTAAAGAGGTATTGCAGGTTTTCTAGTCTGTACAAGTTTTTAGACTATGGGTTCATAACACCATAACACCATAGTTCCTTACAATCTTTCAGTAGTCATTGAGCAATCTGACTAATTCTTATAATATGATCTCAACTCCTCTCCTGGGGAGAGCTGTGGGCCGTAAAATGTGTTGTTTTGACAGAAATTTTTTTGCTCCCACCCTATCCACCCTCTGTGTATTATTCATGTTGCTATCAATTTTCCTTAAACAGTAGGATCAAGAAACTAAGTCACGTACTTAGTGTGAGACAGTGAAATCTGTGATAAACATAATTTCCAGGAGAGATTGATTCTACAGTCATTTGCAAAGACACACCTTAGAGTGGTGTGTTTTGGTTTGGTTTTTGGTTTAGTCCTTTTTCTTGGGCTCATCATCAGATGGAGAATTTACTTTGTTTACTTAAGCCTGCCTTATGTTTTGAAGCATTCTTTTCATGATTCTTCCAAGCCCCCCTTCCCCCCCCAACCCTTTTTTTTTTAGCAATGCTACTGAGCTGTGAGGTTGCTAAAGAGCAACAGAAGTCACAGAATCTCTCTTTGGAAATGAGATGGTTGCCATGACAATGCTTCCAGCTGCTTCTTGTCCCAGTTGAAAAAATAATTTTTAGACTCCTTTGTAACAAGGTTAAACTATAATGTTTAAAATGAAATCATATAGCTAATTGATTTAAAATTAAGATCAACACGTTGCTTTTTAAATATCTTTGGGCTGATAATAATCTGAAATTCTTGACTCAAATATTAGTGCAGGTACTTCTCAAATATTTTTTTCTATTTGTTCAAGTACTTGAGGTAAAACTGGTGCATTCAGATGGAAAAATATTTTCAACTTACTGATTTTACTAGATGTGTTTTTGTAGTAGAAATTATCCTGAAAGCTGACTGCTACCTAGATAGGTAGTGTTTAAAATATGACTCTGAATTTGATTCATTCTTTGCAATATGCCAAATCTAGATCAGATGTGAAATGCTAGATACTTTTAAAGTTTATTTCCTCTAAATTACAGACAGTTGATGAATTGATTAGATTTCTTTCTTGACCAGTCTTTGCTGGCTGCTTTTTATTAGCTTATCATCCTCTGGGGTTTTTTTAGAGTTATTTTATTTTATGTGTCCTGAAAGGTATCTTACTCTTCTTTATTTTGCTTAGCTTTTTCCCCTTTTTAAAAGGCATGCCAAATGCAATCCTCTGGGATTTCTATTACTTCTAAAATGTAATTGTAAATGGTTCAGAGAGGACTTTTGGTAGATTTTAAGGTACATACAAAATTTTACTTGTCTTTGCCACTTGGAAAATACTTAACTACTTCAGTTTTGTTGAGGTATTTTTCACTTAATCTGGCCTCCAGTTCTACTCCTTCATTAAAATTAATTTCATTAAGTATCTGATCATTGTTTATGAAGTCTGCAACAAAAAAACCTGTGCCATTTGCCCTTCTTCCTCATAAAATAATGGGGTTTTGGGTTTAACTTCTTTTTATGTCCAATCCATTTACAGAATATTTATTGGGTTTTTATGTCCCTTGATAGTGGTAACTTTTTTAATCTTAACCTCTAATTTTATCATGATTGGTTATTGTGTTATCCCTATATAGTCACTCTTAGGATTTGTCCTTTGACTCCCTTGGCTTACACAACTTCATTCTGAATTTCAGATTTTTAAAGAACTTTTTAGCCAGACCTTTGAGCTCTTACTATGGTTCCTGTCTTTTTTCAGGAGAAACAATTTGTCACTTCATCTTCCCTATAGCACCTTTTATTAATTGCCAGCCTGCTCAAAGAGCCTGTCTCTATCAGACTCTTAAGCAAGAGAAGATAGAAGATGGTTGCCTAAGTTTATTGGTCTTTTATTTTTTTTTAAATATATTGTCCTACACATACTGCTGCACATACTTTTCCTCAGAATCACAAATTCTACTATCTTAAGATAGATATCACCTAATTGGCATTCCACACAAGCGTTCTCTGACAGTTTTCACCTGCAGTGTTCATATCTGGCAATTTTTGCCACCTTTAGAATTAAAAAAATCAATTACCAGATGTTTCCTATCATACTGCTTTTCAAAGCTACCTGAACAACTTAAGTTTTTCATTACCACCAGTCCTAACTGTCAGCTAACCAAACAGTTATTTTCCAGCATCATCCATGATGATGGTTTTGATTGTATTTTTCCAGTTAGGTCACTGTTTTGTTGAAAGCAAACCCTCTTCAACTCTGCTAAGTTTCTACATCCTTAGAATTTAGTCTTGGGTTCAGCAGAAAGATACAAAGAATATGTTTTTAGTATTTACTTCAGTTCTTAAAATATTTTTGGAAGAAATCTCAATAAACTTGCCGAGTATTTGAAAAGTCAAATGTTTCTCAGAATGTAGCATTTGTTCTGTTTTACATTCAGTCAAAAAATATACTTTGGTTCATTCCCCAAATAATGGTTCATCTCACAAATACTGAATGTGTCAAAAGAGATTTAAAATTTCAGTTGAAAATAGCCTTATGTGCAATGTGTTTCAGCAGTTAATAACGGCTTTCTGCATTGTCAGACAAAACACACGCTTCTCATGCCAGTGCCAGCTCATAAGTTCAAGAACAAGTGAAAGCTGTTATGCACATTTTTTTGTTACTGATCCTATGCAAAGACACCAAAGTGCATTTAGCCAAGGCTGCAAAGCAATTCAAAATCACTCAAAGCTGCAGAAGTATTTCTATGGCCTGATTTTGTTGTTTGGTGGGGCTTTGTTGGTTTGTTAGTTTGTTTTCCCAAAGCAATCACTTGTGCTGTGTGCCCATGAAACTTCTTTCGGGAAAGATACTCAGTGAGCACTTTGTTATGTGTTTTATGTGTTTTGTCATGTTAGAACTTAGTCTCTTCAGTATACTGAACAACTTCCTTGCATGTAAGTTAGCATTTTGCATGCTTCTGGCTACCATGCAAATCCCTAAATCATCCACGTCAAGCCTTTTGAAGATCCTGGGTATGCAAGTTGCCAGCCTGCGTCAAAACTTTTCCCATAATGACAGAGTCCATCTCGGGCACAGTGATCGTGAAAGGACGGATTTTTAAGTTCTTGGAGGAGTAAGGAGAGGGGACAGCAGAACTGTCTTGGACTTCCAGAGAGCTTGGTCCCCATCCCAAAGTGCAAAAGAGTTCAGAAAGGCAGAATATTCTCCAAGAGGGAAATCTTAGATGAAAGAAAAAACTGTCACATGTGCCAAAAGGTGGCAAGGAGGGGTGGCCTATCTGAACAGAGAACTTGGACAGAAACTCAGAGAGAAACTCAGGTTTTATGACCTTTGGAAGGAGGGTCAGGAAACCCAGAAGAACTACAAAGATTATGTGAGCTTATGGGGAATATAATTAGAGGGGTCAAAGCACAACCAGAATTTAATCTGACTACTGCCCTAAAAGACAATAAAAATGTTTCTATAAATGCATTATCAGCAAAAAGAGAGCTAAGGATAATCTCCATTCTTTATTGGATGCAGGGGTAAACTGTGACAAAGGACGAGTAATAGGCTGAGGTGTTTAAAGCTTAAAGTGGTTAACAGCAAGCCCAGTTGTTCTCAAGTTACTCAGCCTATGTGTTGGAAGACAGGAATGGGGAGCAGAATGAAGTCACTTTAATCCAAGGGGAAATGCTCAGTGACCTGCTATGCCACTTAGACACACTCAGGTCTGTGGGGCCAGCTGGGAGCTGGCAGAACTGCTCACTGAGCCACCTTCCACCATTTATCAGCAGTCCCGGCTAACCAGGAAGGTTAGCGCAAATGCAACATCCATCTACAAGACTGGAAGGAGGATCTGGGAACTACAGGCCTGTCATCCTGACCTTGGTGCTGGGGAAGCTCATGGAAGCTTCCACCATTCTGAAGGCACTCAGAACAACCAGGGGATCCACACAGCATGGACCAACCAGGTCTCTTATAGCAACGTGACCTACCCAAGTGGATAATGAAAACACTGTGGATGTTGTATACCTGGACCTTAATCAAGCCTTTGCTGCTTCTTACAGCATTCTCCTGGATTCCTATGGCTTGGACAGGTGCACTCATCTCTGGGTAAGAAAGTGACTCGATACCTGGCCCAGAGAGTGGGGGTGAGTGGTGCTACATCCAGCTGGTGACTGGTCACCTGTGGTGCTCCCCAGGGCTCAGTTTGGGAGCCAGTCCTGTTTAATGTCTTTATCAATGATTTGGATAAGGGCATCAAATGCACCCTCAGTCAGTTTGCAGACAGGTTGGGTGGAAGTGTGGATCTGCTGGAGGGCAGGAAGGCTCTGCAGAGGGATCTGAACAAGCATGATTGATGGGCCATATGGATATAAAGACTGTGTAAAGAGTAACTCCACACAGGAGAGCCTGAATTGGAAAAATTCAAATGAATGCTTGTCAGTTAAAGCTCAGAAGAATCAGAAGGATAATTAAAACTTCAGCATATTGTAGAGAAGGAATATGTGGTCATTGGGCTAGGAAATGAATTATCTTAATTAACATGGCTAACAACAAGTCATTGTAGCAAAGTTTTATTTTGAAATCTGTATTTTACCAAACCATAACTATGTAAAGTACTCTAACCTTAAGATCATGATATAATTTCTGAAAAAATTATTCTCAGAATTAAGAGCAGAAAGGGAGATGTAAAGATTTAAATTGTTTTTCAAAGTTTTCATCTACGAAAATAGATGCCTTTCTGAGCATGAGTGAATGAATGCTGATGCCCTTTCTTCTCTCTTCTAATTAAACACTTCCCACTTCACTTCTGCTCTGCCAGCTCAGATGAAAGTTTGGAAATCAACAAAGAAGCAAACAGCAAGAAAGTAAAGAAAAATTGAAAGACAAGAGAGGAGATTAACAGTTACGAAATATATGGGAATCAAAGGCACCAAAGTGCACCCCAATTTATATCAGGGTGATGAGAGGCCCATGAATAAATACCACTAGAGTTAATGGTGTTTTTCGGAATGTATCCAAATGGACAGAATGGAAAGGTACCTTCCCTCACCTTTTCTTAGCATACTATTTCAGCAAGATCTGTATCTGTTCAAAGCAATTTTATATTTCATAAGCTACCATGCAGTATTTTCATGCCTTAGACAAGGCTTGTAATACTTGGTACCAGCCATAAATTATATATGTCAAACACACAAATATCAGAAATTCCCTGAGCTTCATAATGCTAAAAGCAGAGAACATATATTCTTAAACTTTTCCCTGTAGCTCTACAACTGACCAGTGTCATGGAGAAGATACTGTTCTGACTCCCTGTGGACATTCTCCTGTGTAATACATTGCTTGTACTTTAAAAAGGAAGAGAAAGATCACTGAGTTTTAAATGTTACAAGCAATATTTCCTAAAACATTTGCTGTGGGTATTGATTTATTTGTACATGAAATACAAATCCTCACTGAAGATGAATTATTGAAGAACAGAAATTATGACTTGATATGAATCCTGAAGTAGAGCTTGCACAGGTCTTAAATGTTCCATCCATTTTAACTGCAATTTGTTTCAAGGACAGAATCGGATCAAAGCGTGTTGCAGGGTGGATCAGGAAGCTCAAAATCTTAAGTGTTGTCTAATCTTTCAAGGGGTAAATGTAGATTAGATGTCACCTAAAGGCCATGCAGACAGTAGAACTTTCAGATACATAGGTACACAGCAATAATTAATTTATTCAGTTTGTTTATTTAGTTTTGATCTGAGTTGATGTTAACTGACTCTTGTTAATCCTCATAAACTAAAATAGAAACCTGTTGACCAGCCTGTTCTGCTTTTTTTTGTTGTATTTTTAGAGCTCTCAGACACTGTTTCTGATTCATTCACACTAAAACATGAAGTAACAACATGGTTTATAGCTGGATTCTTCCTAATATTTAAAAATCAACTCATCTCTGCAATTTAAATGTGACTACATTTCAGTACAACTTTGAGTTAATTAATCTATGCAAAATTGCAAAGTAAATTTTAGCATCTGCCTGTGTCTATTTAAGCAACATAAATAATTTACTGAACTAAAACTTCTTCATGGTTCTCCACCACTATTGGTTAATAAAGGAAATTAAATTTAATTCTATGTCATTTTAATAATTATGGAAGAACTTTGTACTTTATAATCCATATGCATTTAATTGCAAGTATAATACGTCAGAGCAAAGTCCAGCAGATTAAACACAGTGCAAAATGAGGAATATGCAATTTTGCTGCATTTGAGATAGCACATTGCATCTGATTTATTCACCTGGACCTAAGTAGCAGGCAAAGTACAACTGTAGAGAGTGAGCTCATTCGTGTTCTTTACCAGTCTCCACTTGAAAGAGGTAAGGTGCTTGCCCAGTGCTGTGTTCCTTGGGTGCTTTCTTAATAATTTTTAATACCAATTTCTATTCTGGAATTAAATTGATCTGTAAATCAATTTTCAACGTTTATGCATAAATATAAGTAAAGAAAAAATACTACAAGATAAACAAAACAGTTTTAAAAAACCCCAAACTCTAGATTCAAGTTCAAATTTCATGAAAATCAGTATTTGGGCTTGTGGATTAGGGTTTGATTTAAAGTAATTTATAATTTAAAACTTCATAATAATAGCAATAATCAAAGCTTTTGGAGAAAATGATAACATGACAGTAGAAAATAAAAGTACAACAGAATTTAAATGCTTAAAGGGAAGCACTGTGCCAAATTTCACAGAAGGTAATTTTCCAGTTTATGATGATCCTAATGTCAAATGACCAGCTTTGCATAAAATGGCAAATTATATTTTAATAGTACATCATAGTTATTACTGAATAGTTTAGGTAGAATAGAAAATTCTGGTTTGCTGGCTTTGTGTATGGTAGGTTGAAAAATTAAGTCTCAAACCTGAACTTTATTACAATGATTTATCTTGGACATTTTTAAAAAAATGGGCTGATTTTTTTCACTCTGGAAAACTGTTTGCTGAATCTGCTGCTAAGTCATTAGATTTATAAGGAATGTGGCTTTGTTGCAATGCAAGCCACTGTGGAGAAGGGTACTGGCCTCTGCAGACTGTGCTGACGCTGGCAGGAAATAAGCCCTGACCAAAGAGCTTTTTTGCTAGATCTGTTTTCTGCCTTCAGCAAAGCCACTGTGGGGATCCCAGTCCTTAGAAAAACATAAATTTAAAAAAGCATTAAAAGGGTTTGGTTAGAGTCTAAGTAAATATATCATTTGAGAGTAGAGGAAACATTTGTTTACCTGATTCATTCTAAGCTGTTGTTGACCAAAACTCCTCTTTAGAGAATCTGGGATTTGCCTAAGTGAGGACCCCAGGACTTAGTCTAGTAATAGCCTAAGCCTTCTTCTGTACTGAATGAAGTATTAATAGACATGTACCCCAAAAGGTGGATAAAATGAGGCTCAAAGCTGTTTCAATTCAGCACATTGAACCCTTGTGCGTTTTGAAGAGGATAAAGAAAAGTCCTTTTGCTTTGTTTACTGAACATTTTTTAAAAAATCTGATTGAAACTCGTGACCTGTTATTTCAATCTGTAGACAGAAATTTAAAAAAACCACAGTTCAGGTTAAATGAGTTCTTCAGTGCATGGAAACCTTTCCAGCACTAGGAAAGCCATGTTTCTGAGTACTCTCAGTCAGTAGAGCTAATGTTCCTGTTTCTGTCCCTTCCACCATTGGAGTCTCTATTTCACTGCAGTTTGGATTCAGGGAATAAGGAAAAGTTCAACTCTGATAATTAAGAGTTGAGCTTTTCCTTTTGCCATTACATTACTCTTGATGGCTTTTTGCCACGCTCACAATTACATTATGTTTCACTGCCCAGCATGGCACAAGGTGACAGGTGAGAGATGTTCTAAGTGTCTCAGCACAGCGCTCCGTGTCAAAGGAATGCACGACTTGTCAGAAATGAGGTCTGAGACACCAGGAAAGGAGAGGCCCTTCAAATATGGGAGAAGCCAGCTTTGACAGAGGCTTACCATATCGAAGCTCAGTATTTCGAAACTTTTCTCCTTCAGGACTTTTGTACTAAAAGCCATAGACACTGCCATTTTCAGCTCCAAACTGTGTTACAGTTCTTGCTGCAGGAGGACTGACGCAGAAGGAAGATGCCCTTGAGAAGCTCAGCAGGATTGGTGCTGTTCTTGCTCTCTCAATGCACTGTGTCCCTGGGTGCCAAAGAGGCAGTGGTCCTGGCTAATGCCCACCTTCTCCCCCAAAGAGACTATGAGGGCCTGGGAAACGCCAATGAAAAAGGTATTCATTAAGACAGCGAGTGATATGGGAGAGTTCTGTGTTTTACTTTATTGCTCTGCTGTAACATTTTCAACCAACATATATGAAAGCTAGCCCTGGAAGAATAATTTGCAATAGAGATGTATCCTGCCACAAAGTCCTGAAACTGTCTGTGGAAGTTGTTGTATAATGCTCACTGAGAAGGGCAGTGTATATTGCCAGCTTGGACATCGCCACATAAATTACTTAAATAATCCTTCTATAAAATCATGGCATCACCTTTGGAGTCAGGTAGGCTATGTCTACCAGGCAAATGTAATTTTTACTGATTTTTTTCTTGCAGAGATAACAAAATGTTCAGGGTTTTATTAAATACAAATTACAAGTATTACAGAGTTTAATGGCATAAGGACATGCTTTTCAACTCTATGGAGATGTAAGTGATTTCAATTCAAAAAAATATTTCTGAGTAGCAGAACAATGAATATCATCCTTCCCTACAAAAGGAATTCTCTCTCTGTAAGTTCATACAGATGTAAATGTATATTTAAATAAATTATGTTCTGGCTCTTAAGAAACCTCACAATCAATTGTAAAATTCAGAGCATTGTGCCATAGTCTCAGAGATGGTTGATATTATACTAGAGCAATAAGTTACCTTAATTAACTTTAAATTGCTTATAAGGTAACACCAATTTAAAAAACTCCAGCAAATACTTTAGCCCAATAGAGAGGGTCAACCCAAGCCTTACATGCCATTTTTATTACCCTCTGAGTCAACTAGAAAAGCAATAAAATGGAAAAGCATTCTCACCTATTTTCCTCATATTGGTGTTCAGCACTGAACAGAACTGTAGTTCAACCTGCAAATCCATGATAAAATTTAGCCTGGAGTTTGAGTGAAAAGAACTCATCCTAAGAAAATCCTCAGATGTTTATAAGCTTTATATTAACAAGAAACATGATTTAATATCTCCCTTTTATCAATGAACACATGGCATACATTTCAGAATTTAACACAAGGATGTTAGAGCTGCCTGAAGTATAAATTGGTTCAAGAGAAATAAATTTGTTCATTGAGGAAAAGACTAGGTCTAGTTATCAAACTCAATTGTCCTACAGATGGCACAAGGAATTGCAAACTTGCTGAGGACTCAAACTGGAAGAACACAGGTGGAAAACGAATGATCTGTACATAGCTTTTGGCTTTTCAACCATATTTCTGTCATAAATGCAAAATCATACTTCTGTTGCATGACAGAGTAACAAACCATTTTTTGAATTTCTGAATATTTCCTGCATGTTCCTGCCAGAAATCTTCCCCCTTTAGCTGAATAAATGCCCATCAGCTGCAATGAAGTCAGTCAGCTTCCCATCTGAAAAGAGTCACTCAGTCACTCCAAAGGACAGAGTTAATTTCTGATATTTATTATTTGAACGGAATTAAATAGTTTTTGTTGTTGTTGTTGTTTTTTACTCAGACTATCCAAGGGACTGTTTTGAGATTTTACAGCGCTCCAAAGGAATCTCCAGAGATGGCATTTACATCATCCAACCAAAAGAGGAACCAATTGCTGTCTTTTGTAACATGCAGGATGGTGGCTGGACAGTAATCCAGCACATTACAGCCAACAGTACTGTTGACTTTGACAGGACCTGGCAGGACTACAAATATGGATTTGGCTCTGTTCATGAGAACCACTGGCTAGGAAATGAATATATGCATCAGTTAACTGGCAGCTCAGTGCAATATATACTTGGAGTTAAACTTGTAAATCTAAATGCTGAAGTCAAATGGGGACAGTATGAGCCATTTCTGATTGAGGGGGAAGAGTCTCAATACCGAATCAGGGTTGGTCTCTACAAAGGCAACGCCACTGACGCGCTGACCCTGGACACAGAAGCTTATCTCCATGACAACCAGAAGTTCACCACCAAGGACAGAGACAATGACAATTACTTTATGAATTGTGCCAAACTGGAACTCAATGGCATTCCTGGGGGAGGCTGGTGGTACGACGCATGTGCTGGAGCAAATCTAAACCGCAGGAACATGATATACTGGCAGAAAGACTGCAGCAAGCAACACCCATGCAAGTTTGCATGGATGATGATCAAACCCATCGAGCACCACCAGCCACACCCTACCAAGGCCTGCTCCTGTCAGAAAGTTGAACTGTAGACAAGCCACATGTATTTGACAGGAACATGGACTCTTTCTGAAGTGACTGAAGTGAAGTGAACTCACTGATTGAGTAATAACCCTAAGTAATCGCGACTGAAAATTTAAACAGGACCTCTGCAAGGGCTTTATGATGACACATTGTCCAGGACTGGAACATGTCACAGAAATTTGGCAACCACACAAGTGAGAAACTGTCAGAAACTGAGGCCTTTACCACAAGATTTAAATAACCAGAAAATTTAAATAATTCATGTTATACTATTTCAGCCATAAGACAAGTCCAGTATGGAATCCAGGATATAATGGTTTGTACAATATATACATGAATAAAAATGCATTTCAGAAGGTTTTGCTCTGGTGTCCATGTTCATGATTGATTGCACATCTATAATTGCACATCTTCATATATCACGCAGGGAGGAAATTTCCAGTTAAACACCTACATTTACAAAATGCATATTGAAGAGTATTGTGTGCCATAGGGCTCCAACAGGCCTCTTCTTTCTAACTTTATTGAATGATATTTTAATATTTAAAATTGGAATTAACATTGTTTTCCATGGCTTCTTTCCCCCTTCATTGACTCTTCTATTATCTCTACTTTTTAATGATCCCATATACAGTGAAGTACTCAGCACAGGCTTTTCTTTTCTGTCTTCATTTCGGAGCACTCAGCACTAACAGGATTGCCAGTTTTCCCATTTAAAGCCACTGATCCAAAGCTTACAACCTCTCTGATTTTTTTCCCCAAGAAGCACAGTGAATACATTTTTAAAAAGATCAAATTGATATTGCAATTGTTCATTTATTTCTCCATTTTCCCCTGAAGATTACTCCACTTTATTTACCATTATTTGACTGTTACTTCTCCCTGTTCCATGCTGTGCTTCACCTTTTTTTAATACCATTGTAAGAATAATGGTTTAATGGTTTCAATTGTCTTAGTACTCAACCTTGACATCAGTGCCTTAAACAGTGCCTTTTTTCTAATTATAAAATAAAATAAAATTATAAATTATTCTGTTTTAAAACAATAAACAAAAAGATTTTAGTTTTTATAATCTTGATGACCTTGTTTTCTTGTACCACTGTTTGAGTTGCTTCACACAGTTCTGTATAATTGGAAAGCTAAATGACAACTGAAGAGTTTTTATTGTTGTTTTTACAAAATATCAGAATAATAATTAGATTATCATGTATGTTTTCTTAGATATTTCAGTTAAAGAAACTTCACCAACAGATACTGTCAAATTCCTACCTTTTAACTTAAAGTACTATTTATAATTTCCATGAAAACTGCTTCAGGAAATAAATTCTCTCATGTTTTGAGAGGACCAAAACTGTCATGATTGCTTAAGATGAGAAACTATTTTGGAAGCGAGAAAGGCAAGAAAGAAATTTTTATTTTTGCACTGCAGCATTTTCAGAAAAAGATATAGCCTTGTGATGTGGGTGAGGCCAACATGGCACACATGCCGATTTTGCAGCATCTGATTTTTGCCCCCTCAATTTGTGTTCGAAGACAGAAGTATGATAGGGGGAGAAATGGTTAGTACCTGAATTGAGTGTATATCATTGAGTCAATTTAATGTGGGTTCTGCATAATTCTATCAGGATGCCTGACAGTTGTGATGAGAATACAAGAAAATCACCTGAGCGCTGCCAGTCTCACATACCTCTTGTTAGAATTCCAGGCCATACAGTCAGATGCTCACTCACTTTCCAAAAACGTGTTTTTAATAACCTTGATATGGCAGCATGGAAGGGAGAGTCCACAGGCTGCATCTGATCATCAGAGGCAGGTAACCTGCTCTGCAGCACACCCTTGGCTTGTTTTAGAGGATTTTGGAGGTAAGGGCTCTGCAAAAAAGCTGTATGAATAACTTGGGCACCAGCAGACCAAATCCAGCTGCCCAGTGCTGGAGGGACTCTGGTATTAGCTGGAGCCCTACAAACCTATGCACTGGATTCCAGTATGAAAATTAAATTTAAAATGTATAAAAACTCATAACAAGAAGTCTACCAGCAAAAAAGCTGAGACATTTAATCGAACTCAGAGACTGAGCTGCATTCTCCACTTCTAAACAAAGTATGGATGGAAATGACTATTGGGGCTGGGTTAGGGACTAAGTACCAGATGAAAATAACTAAGAATATTCTAGAATATCCACCAGCATGGAACCTTTAGAAGTAGACTAAGCTTTACTTCATAATTCCTTGGCAAAAGACTGTCTTAACCGAACAGATTTTTTTTTCTTCCATTGCTAAATCTTGATCACCAGATACCCAGAGCAGTGCTGAGGGCCTTCATCACTCTATCAGTGAAATCACAGACTGAAACATGGGGGTTTCTAGCCTACCCACTCCTAAGTTCTTTTGCCAATCACATTTCTTCTACACTCTCTCTCTTAGCCTTTCCTGATTTTACTGCCTCCTGCAGTATAGGAAAGAAGGAGGTCTTTTCAGGAGTAGCTGCTGAACCAGATTTATTTCGTCAAATAAATGTCCTTCCAAAACGAGTAAATATGACCTGGTCTAGAGCAAAAGGTTCCAGCTCTAAGCACCTGTGAATAAGAGTCATGTTCCACTTTAACCATGCAATCTCCTAACAACAGCAGTGAAATAGTTTTCTTTACCCCTGCTACATTGCGTTTCTCCTTATACTGTCAACTGCAGGAAATACAACCACACCCTCACACACAATAATTAATCAACTCAGAATTTATTTATTATTTGTCTTTTAAAATAATTCAGTTTTCAGGTAACCTTATTTTTTATGTGTTACCCATAGATTTAAAAGCATGAGCAAGTGGTTTTAGGGGCTAGCTGACTACTGTTGTTAATTTATTGATTAATTAATACCCTGCATAAAAAAATTAACAATGTTAGCTGCATGGCCTCATTTTCTCCTACTAGAATTAACAAACAGTCCTTTAGTCACTCTCATGTGTTTTCTGTTTCAGAAGGCAACAGGCCATAGTCAGAGTAGGGGGCTACAGAGTTGAATCCAGCCATGTTCCACAGCTGGAATCCTCCACTGTACCCTCTCTCCACTCTTCCTCCTACAGCTACCCCATGAACTGCACACTAAAGGAGGCCTTATGGACAGCACACACTCAAAACAACTATTTGACCTCCACTACATCTAGGTTGCTGCTGCATGTGAGGATTGAAAGAGATTTCAGCTTCTCTCTTGTGATTGTAATTCAGGAATTCAGTAAACCCCCCCCAACTTAAGAGGACTACTGAAACAGATGCCATCAGCAAACAGGGTCTGGAGGAGGACCTGTTGGGAGGAAAACTTCTGAAGCATTTGAAATGTTTGGTTTATTTGAAGAGGACTGACTTTGGTATATCAGCAGATACATGAAGAAACTAGTGACATTTAGTGACCAATGGCAAAAATACTGAGTAAAAAGGCAGTGCTTTCAGTGAGTGTAACAAAGACTGAAGTTCCTTAATCCTGAAGAAATACATTTACCAAGATGGAAAAAACAATTGTAACACCATCCCTTTCTAAAACCACTAATAGACATAGATTATCTCCTGCTTTACAACATGATGTTTTAAACTTTTAATTGTTTTAACTACTTATGGGGTAACTATTAATAAAATCATAAACAAGAAGTTTATTAAAGCTTCAGGTTTTATGACACTCAACTCTCAAACAAATGTGGAAAACATTTCTTACAGAGTTCAAAAGGCAGCAATGGAGGTTTGAGGGAGACCACATAAGAAACAGAGTGGCCTCTTACTGACTTGGTAGGGGTAAAGCCAAGTAGTAAAGTGAAAAGACACAGCATTCTTTTCTAGAGTTAAGGTTTAGCCTGTGTTTGAAAACAGAGAAGCCACTGACTACCCAGTTGCTGCAGGAGCATTACAGGAGCTGTCCTTTGCAAAGCTCTTCACTCTAAATAGTCACAGAAAGTGCACAACTGTATCCAGGTGTTCTACATCTGTTAAAAAATTCTGGGAACTTTTGCAAGTATTTATCTACAAACAGAAATTATATTTGCAAAAAATGAATGTTAGTTGATAAATTATGGGGATCTGGAATATGTAGGGATGCTGGCATATATGAAAAGGGAGAGACAAAAATCATACCCCCAGTTTGTGGGAAAATTCAATACTTGAAAATATAAAGGGTGCTGGGTCTCTGAAAAGCTTAGTTAGAGATGTGTATTTATGCATCTATATTGATAATACATACATACCGATATATATGTATGTGTATGAAACCATGTACAACCAAAATGTAGTTTTACAAAAAACATTTCATTAGTCCATGACAATAATCAATTACAGGATCAGTAAAAATGTCATTAAAAGGACTGCTAATGAGATAACAAGATTGTCATACACTGCAAAAGTCCCACCACACTTTTTAAAGGTACAAAATACAATCAAGTACTAACTGATACTCTGATGAAGACCACATTTGTCTTTTTGTTGTTTTGGGTTTTTTTAACAAATAAGCATCCTACATAACAATAAAGTAACACACATCTCTTTATATAATTCTTCATATTTACAATGTACTCATGTGTGGCCATGTAATCTCTCACATGGTTAGGCGCTAGCAGCATAATTTGAGCACATATTTCACAATTACATTGAACCAACATTGTTGCATCCATCACTGTATATTCTAATACATTTACTGAGCAGAGAGTCCATAAACATTTACAGAACATACTTGATCAACAGACATCAAAACCAAAAAAAAAAATAGCCCATTTAATTTCAATAAGAGCCAATGTTTCGTTTCAGCAGTAAAAGTGCAGCTAGCAGGGACTGTTACTATCTCATAAATTTTGCCTTTAACTACAGCTTGTGCCCCCAGAGAGACACATTCATTTGCTAAAAATCAAACATAGTTTACTGAATGACTGGTCTGATGTAATACAAAATAAACCCATTCTAATAACCAATTTGTACATAGTTAATGTACAGAGGAAAAGCTCTGGATAGTGACAGAACAAAGCTGATGAAAAGAGTTTTTATAAAGATCTCTGTTTTCTTTTTATAAGTAATCATATGCTAATACACAAAAAATAATAGGCCCCGTATGGTGCATTACAAAATCAATCACATGAAGTTAGAGAACATATTTTTACATTACTACACTGCTAATCTTTCACTGACAAAATTTTCCCCTGTGGACACTGGGGCTAAACAATGTTAATCACTTCTACTGTGATTGTTGACATGGAGGATTTATCTATCTGTAGGAGAATATTCTGATGCTATGAAAATTTAATATGTTGTACAAACAATTTCACTGAGAGCAATGGTACATTCATGCTGACTTATACAATCCCTGAAATGTGCAACTGGGCAATGTCACCACTGTAGTGTCCCACTAAAGTGTATAGTAGATATAGTATGAAGACTGTCTCAAACTGATATTCTGAAGTATCTCACTCAGAATCTTGATAGAAAGGGCAGAACTGAATTTGAACTTTGTATACATGAAGATCCTTCTCATTTCTTCATAAACGTTTTTCTTTAGGACTTCCACACCTCATGACTCCTGTTGCTGCTAACTTTGTTTTCTCAGGACTTTTCTGAAGCTTCTTGTTCATTCCCAGCACAAGGAGCCAGGTCGCCAGCTCCATTCCAAAGGCCTTCTGCTGAAGGCAGCCCCTTGCTTACCCACTCAGTCAGGGCTGCAGGGCTCCTGCCTATCTAACACAGACATCAGGCACGTTCAGCTCCGGCACCAAAAGCCCTCTCAAATCTCAACTAGTGGTCAGTCTCAGCTCATAAGTAGGCCAGTACAATGCAGTCCCAGAAGCCACAGCCACCAGAGGGGTTGACTCCAGCCACATCTGTAGCAGATGTGGTTTTGCAGGACCAAAAGAGAGTTCCTGAACATAAACTCATGTTTTCAAGCACCTGATGTTGACTAGTATTGTAAAGCTATTTAAAGGCAAAGAATACAAAGTGTTTTTAACAGTTTTACAGAAACATTAAAAAGTTGCTTAAAAAAATCTTTTCATCTTTAAAGGATGACAGTTCTTTCACTGTTTATATATAGGTAAATGTTATGGAAACTTTTGGAGCAAGGTGTTGGGCAACAAAGGAGATTGCAAAAAATACTTTCCTGGTGTTTAGATAGACTGCGTCCATTATGCTTTACAGGCAGTTCTGATTTGTACCATTGCCACTGTTGAATAAAATTTTAAAATTTCCTTCAGAGGTACTGGGAACTGAAGAAATTCAGGTGTCTTCTAACCATCACCGTTTTTACAAATGACTCTGACCTGCATGATGGAACTGATATTGGGACTGGCTTCTTCATGTACAAAATACTTTATCTATTTCTTCTACTATAAGCCCTTCCACTATGAGCCCTTTCTAAGTCTCCACAAGAGTCATCCTTAAAGTGGAAATTTTTCCAGTATTGTATTCTACTATAATGTGTTTGTTCATTTTGAGTATTATAAATCTCCCTAACCATTTAGTATTGGGGTTGACAGCATTTGCCCTTTAGATAGTCCTTGTTTCATCTCAACAGGTGATGGTGAAGCCTCAGAAGAAGCATTGGCTGCATTGCTTGGTACATTGAAAACTAAATAAACAATACACTAGCAAAGAACTATAGGAAGAAACAGTTCTGCTCTACAGAGAGACAGACTGAATGACCTAACCTGATGACTGGATGATCATCTCAGTCTAATTTATAAATAGTTTATAGTTTACTCCACCTATTCTCAGGCTGAAAGAAAGGACATAAGATGCCAAACACAATAATTGTAATGCAATTCTACTGCATAGTCAAAAAGACCTGTGTTGCTCATAGCAGCCACTGACTTTTTTATCCCAAGCACACTACTTCCATGCAAAATTTAACTTTTCAGCAGATTTTTTTAACCACTAGACACAACAGCAATGGCTTTGAAAAGACAGAATTTTCTAGGTTACATCAATATCTATATTTCCCCTTGTTTCTTATACAAGAACAATTATGGCAGTCTGGTATTGCCCTGCCAGTATAGTTTCTCTTCCACTTTTTTCTTTTTCCACTGGCAGAAAAGCAGCATCTTAAAAGTCTTCCTGAAAGTTTTATTACAGAGGGCATAACAAATGGGGTTAACAGTGCTGTTCACATAGCATAGCCAGTATCCAAGGTGCCAGAGTGTCAGGGGAATGCAGTCAGAGCAAAACGTGGAGATCAAAACCATGATATTATAGGGAGTCCATGTGAGGATAAAAGCCAAAAGAATGGCGCTTAAAGTCTGTGCCGCTTTGCGTTCCTTTATAAGAACCATCCGTTTCCTTTTGGTGATTTGGTTATTTATATTTGGATCCGTGCTTTTGATGGAAGGCTCCTTTGACAGAGCAGAAGAACAAGGAGTTATTTTTACTTTTCGGCAACCATTGTTGGCTTCCTGGGTGCCATCAGCCTTAACCACCAAACGGAATTTATAGGCCACACATTTTTTACTTTTTGGTCCATGTTCTTTGGTAGGTGACAGAAAGTATTTCTGATTCTCAAAATCACTTTCTTCAGGTTGGTCTTTGACAACATCTGTAGTCTCATTATACTCTTCTGCCTTACTTTTAGATGGACTTTTGTAAGTTACTTGGAAAACTGAGTCAGTGGCAAGTTTATCCTCATCTTCTGATGACGCGTAGCTGCTGCAGGTGGTCAGCTGGTCAGCCTTAGCCCAATCCATGCAAGTACTCGCTGCCTGGGAGGCCTTTGCTGTAGCTGACGTACTTCGACTAGATGAAGACCAAGAAGCCTGACACCTCTCTCTTTTCACTAAGTTTTGTTGCTTGCAACTGAAGCAAGACTTGAGGAGGGTTTTCTGAGGCTTTACTGTCTCAAACTCTGCCACAGACTCTGAGCCCTGCAGTTCAGCGAGGTCCTTGGTGCGTTTCTCCGTCTCTTTATAAATGCGGCAGTACAGAATGGTCATCACAGACACTGGGATGTAAAAAGCAGCAATTGCAGTACCAAAGGTAATAATGGGTTCATATAGAAACTGTATCTGGCACTCTTCAGGTGGTACTGTTCGTTCACCCACAAAATACTGCCAGCATAAGATCACGGGTGCCCACAACATGAAGGAAATTAGCCAAGCCATGCCAATCATGATGCCAGCTCTTTTGGGTGTGCGTTTGGCCCTGTAAGTTAAAGGCCTTGTGATGGAAAAATATCTGTCAAAACTGATGACTAGGAGGTTCATTACTGAGGCATTGCTAGCTACATAGTCCAGTGCTAGCCACAGGTCACAGGCAAGGCTTCCAAGAGTCCAATGGCCTATGAGTATATAGGATGTATAAAGGTTCATAGAAAATATTCCAATGATGAGATCTGCACAGGCAAGGCTGAGCAAGTAATAATTGTTGACAGTTTTGAGCTGACTGTTAACCTTAAAGGATATCATTACAAGAATATTTCCCACTATGGTTATTAAGCTTACAATTGCAGTTACAGTGGCAATAGTAATGACTTCCCAGAGGCTATGCCCTTCTAACTGCTTATGGTTGACGGATGAACTGTTTACAACAGTAGAATTGCTGAATAAATTGACTTCCATTCTTGTCCTGGGTGTATTGTCATTGGGACCTTAGCATGGCTGCATACTGCTTTCTGTACTCAGAAGCATCCTTTTGGAGACAGCTATAAAGATCAAAGGAGAAAAAGCAGAAAATTTAAGTAGCTCATTAAATAGCACAGACTTCCATTAGTTACCATGAAAACACTTGTGAAACAACCTATCCTATTATTCGTGTTCTCTTCTTGGCATTTTGATTGTTATTTCTACAATCGTGAACATAACTAAAACACACAAATGTACATGCTAGGACAATGTGCTCTGGCATTTTATGACATTTCAAAATGCAAGCTATTATTTCATAAGACAGTCAACCACCCCAGCTCTTACATTTTGAATACCTTAGGAATGCTCTACATATTCTCAAGGACAGACATTTGAAGTTTTGCAGTGCAATAAGACAGTGTTGTTTCGTACAGTGTTTAAAATGCATGCCAAGGTTTCAGAATTTATCTTTCAAAATTTTGTAGAAGTCACCAAAAACAGAAAGAGAGAAAGGGAATACTGAGGATGCATGGCAATTAGGAACCACACTGGCATTGCAACAGCAAGAAACAAATAGGTGTTAGAAGTGCTTGAGGCAATGCAGGGCAATCTTTGAGCAAATGAAGATGTTTGAAGCCAAGAAGATGTTTGTGGAAAAAACTCTATTGAGAGATCTCAGAATAGAGGAGACTGATGCGGTTAAGCCTGGAAGTACAGTCTGGGTAGTTTGGATAAGTGGATGGTAGGATTGAGGATACAGAGGGGTAAACTGAAGAGGAAGAAGCAGAAGATAACCACAGTGGTAAAAAGTGCAAATTTAATAACCAGTTTCAAATACAAATTTAATACTTGCATAAGCAACAAAAGGTGAAAACAGGACCACTCTATTAATGCATACATGCCACTGACATCCATTGCTTTCTACATTCCTCATTGCCCTTTCTTGTGCCAGTGAGCTTGTATTAGGCAAAACTTCTTTCAAAGATACCTGCTGGGTTTTGAGTAATTCCATCACATTAGGTGATGCTAATCACTTATTCAATGCTTAGTCTCACTAAACTGTGTAATTTTGAAATAGTCAAATAATATTCAGTTTTTAAAGTAAGAAATTAAAGATAAATTATTAACAGATTTTTCTACTGGGCTTTTAGCCAGTGTAAAACTGGTATGATCTTTTTTTTTTCAAAGCAGACACAAGTTCAGCTAAAATTATCACATGAATCACCTATTAAAGTCCATTTCTAAGTCTTTAAGATTCTCTCTACATCAGATCTCTATTATATGGTCCTCCCTATCCATCCACACCACATCTTTGTGTTTTCATCTTTCATCCTAACTCTCAGAACATTGTTTTCTTTGGTCTTGGCAAGTGTCTTTTATCACCTGCAAGCTTTTACAGCCTATCTCTTTCCTACACCTGTCTTTTGTACCAAGTAGTTGTATCCTTTCTCTCACCACCTGAATAGAATTTTTTATAGCCACTAGTTGAACTTTCAGAAAAGCATGTAATTTTCTTTCATAGTCCTCTTTATCCAGGGAGGTCACCAACCTTGGAGGTGTTTAAGAGGTATCTGGACCCGGCACTGGTTTAGTGGTTTAGGGATTACAGTGGTAGTTCTGGATTCTGGACTTGATTTTACAGGTCTCTTCCAAACTTGATGATTCTACGATTCTATTATTCTTATTTGCTTTTACTGTTTCCTTCACTCTTTTTCCCCAGGTCTCCTAAATATCCACAGAAGCGTATCATATTTCTGCTTCAAATCCTGCTTAAATGGTGATCTTGTGTTGTGATGAAACTGGATAATGGTAAGTTTCCTGATGTACTGAGACTTCTGCCTATCGTACTTCTCAAAATGGTTCTCCTCCATCTGTGTGTCTGTCATCTCCCATTTTATTTTACATGTTTCTGCATCTGTATTCTGCACATACACAGCAGATACTGAACCTAATTCAACAGGATTCTATTTCATATATAGACCTTGCAGACTAGTGACAATCATGATCCACACACATTGACCATCTGTACATTTGGCTTTCTCTCTCCAACCTCCAGAATCAGTCTAGCAGCCAAGAATAGGTGAAGTGTCACAGCAACTCTAATTAGTCCTACACAAAGAAAGACATTTCACCCTGATTCTGCATTCTGCAAAGGCCTCTCCCAAGTCAGAGCTGTCTTGATGGGTGATGCACTGTCTTTACAAAATCTTTACAAAAGCTTGAAGGGTAGGAACTCATTTAATGTGAAACAAAGGTGTGTAGAGCAGGTTCATGCTGTGGCGGGTAATTGAGCTGTGCGAGAGGAATCTGTGTTTCTGCTATCTCACGTGGCTTAGGCTTCTTTTTCTGTGGACAGTCAGCAAAGTTGTTCTGCACACTAAAAGCTCCATGTGACTAAATTTTCAAGCATGGTAATGTGGTAGTGGGTTTAGTGTGGCAATGACAGGGGACAATGAAGGTTGTTTGCTCTGTGGCGGAAGGTGAGGACAGTGCCAAGGCAGATGGAAGCTGAGGCCTGACCTAGAAGTAGCAGAATGTGGAGAAGCACATTTGGTTCCTGAGAAGGCCAGAGATGGTGATAGCCCAGCACTTGCACAGCAAGTCTGTAGTGACAAAGTAGGTCTGAGACCAAGCCAGGAGGCCCAGCCCACAGGTCTGAGCCAGGATCTGAGCCAAGACTGAGGAGACAGAAGGACGTGGCAGCTGCCTGGCTGCAATGTAGCACAGGCGAGGGCCAGCGGTACAACCTCAGCTTAAAAGCAGTTCCCAAGGAAAAGGAGAGGGAGGCCCTCATTTCTAGCTTTCTTCAACAGGCCTTACCAGCAGAGCAGCTGGCCTTGGGCTTTTGCAAGATATCAGCTAAGGCTAGAGATGGTCTTAAAAAGGCACAGCTATGAGTATCAGGCACATAAATAAACCTTTACAAACCACATTTGCCTAACACCCGGGTTTGAGCAGCCATGAAGAACAATTACAGATTGTTTCAACTTTCTGCCTTATTTTGCCAGAAGATGGCACTTGCCTCAGAAGAGGGAAGACTGGACATTGTATAGATGCTGTGGCCTGTAATGCTCTCTCTTTGCCACAGACAGCAAGTGTCCCCCCCTCTCAGGTCACTTACATTCCCTAACATTAGCAATTAGGAAGAAAGACTACTCAAACTATGCTGTGTGGATTGCAGACTTCAGAGCAACAGGAGAAGCAGAAATTGTTGTGGTGGTGGTGGTGACACAGATGTTCTTGGGTTTTTTTCTCCAACCCAACTGACATGGGTTGGACAAATACTGACAATATGTTATGGAAACTATGGAATTTCTTAATAAATTTCTTAATAATTTCTTAATAAACAGCACTGTTTTTTTATCATCATGCAAACCCTTCCCTCCCTAATGGGCTTTTTCACTGTGATGTCTATAAAGTTGACAACAGCTGACTTACTAGTATGCAAAGATCTCTTCTTGGCATGTTGACCATTCTCGTCATACTCTTTCCTCTTTTGTTTCATAGGTTTGTGTTAACACTTTGTGCCATTACCTTTTGTCATCTATTTGTGTATCACTCAGGGTAACAGAGCCTGTGAGAGGGACTTCTGTGTGCTATGGTAACATAATTTATGTTAATTGTCTGTCATAAGAGATGACAATAATAGGGAGATCAAAACTGAATTATAAAATCAAAGTGTATATGTACAGTATCATGACTCTGCTATGTCTCATAATTATTAATGCATGATGTTCACACTTGTGAGTTGTAATGGTATTTGTTATGTGCTGCCAAGTAGTAATGCTTTTTTTCAATCTATCTGTAAGTATTAATCAATGTGAGTTGTTAAATTTGTACATAAAGTCAGCTTACAGTTATCTGCAGGCAGATTGTTCGTGTCACAGATTAATTGCACCACAGATGCAGGCACAGCTTGGGTTCACCAGGTTTTATTAGCTCTATTTCATTCTGGGTCTGTCAGACCTGTGGTGGCTGCATGAGTATTGCTTGGATGTCTTTGCAATGTGCTTGCCAATGCTGCTCCCTGTTAGTTTATTTATTTGCTTGTGTGCTAAGCTAATTTGCGGTTTTGCTGCCCACTGTGCTCCGGAACTCAGCAGCCCACAATACAGGTAGTTGCGCAGCTACAGTACAGCCCATGATTTCACAAAATAGGAGTTTTGATCACATTTCACCGGAATGACTCCTGGGCTTAAAAACCCTTCAAAACCAGATTGATGTTTTAATGTGCTGTCAAATGACAGCCCGAGTGTTCAAGAGGGATCAGGCTAGCTGGTGTTAGGAAACCAGTGAACTTCCTTGAGGTAGCATGCTTAGTTTAAGAAAAGCAGGACAAACCAGCCTAGTACTGTGGCACAAAGCTGTTCCTGTGTCTTTGCTCTGTGTTGTGTCCTGAGAGGAAGGTGCTCCTCAAGAGGCCGCAGACTCAACTCACAGGGTCCTGTAGTGCAAGCATCTTTGTAACACCTTGTCAGCCTGGGATCAGTTGTTTTTCCCCTTATTTGCTACAGAAAGCAAAGGTCCTGCACATGGTCCATGCAGTTCTACAGGATGGGGCAAGAGCAGCTGGAAAGCTGTCTAGCAGAAAAGGTGCTGGAGGTGCTGGTTGACAGCAGCTGATCATGAGCCAGCGCGTGCCCAGGTGCCAAAAGGCCAGTGGCACCCTGGCCTGTATGAGCAATAGTGTGGCAGCGATCACTGCCCGCTCTGTACTCGGCACTGCGGGGGCCACACCTCGAGTCTGCATCCAGCCCTGGGCCCCTCATTACATTGAGGGGCTGGAGAAGGGCAGTAGAGCTGGGGAAGGGTCTGGAGCACAAGTCCTGTGAGGAGCAGCTGAGGGAGATGTGTTTGGTTAGTCTGGAGAAAAGGCAGCTCAGGGGAGACCTTATCGCCCCCTACAAAAGCCTCAAAGGAGGCTGTAGTGAAGTGAGGACTGTTCTCCCTGGTAGCAAGTGACAAGACAAAACAGCCTCAAGCTGCGCCAGGGGAAGTTTACATTGGATATTAGGTAAATTTTCCCACCAACAGGGTGGTTCGGTATTGGAACAGGCTGCCCAGGGAAGCAATAGAATCACCTTCCCTGGAGGTATTTAAAAGATGTGTACGTATGGCGTTTATGAACATGGTTCAGTGGTGGAAGTGGCAGTGCAGGGTTAACGGTTGGAGTGATATCCAAGGTCTTTTCCAACCTAACAATTCCATAACTCATCTGGCTTCAGCTAAGATCTCTATTTTCTAAACACTATAAACATACAGTTTTTGTGTTTTTATTCATACATGGGATGCCCTCTTTGCCCGCCNCGGCCGGCGGCGACCCGGCGGCGCGCCCGATGCGGCGTCGGAAGGAGGCGGCGGGGAAAGCCACGGGCGCGGAGGAGGCGGAGGCCGGGGAAGAGGCGGCGCTTACGGGCACCGAGGAGGCGGGGGACGGGGCAGGCGAGAACCTCGAGGTCGCGGGGCACCGCCGCCGCCCAACGCCCAGCAGCACCGGCGGGTAAGCACGAGGAGAGCCCGCCCTCCGCAGCAGCCGGGAGAGGCGGAGCGGAGTGCCTGGGGCCACAGGGCGGCCCTTGGGCGGGGGGCGCGACCCTCCCCTCCCCAGCTCCTCCTCTCCCCTCTCCGGCTCCTCCCCTCCCCGAGGTGGAGCCAGGCTGGCAGCTGTGCTCGAGCCTGGAGAGTGGGCTGGGGCTGCCGACAGCTCGGCAGCTGCAGCTTCAGTGGGCCCTGTTCCTGCTCTGGAACAGCTCAGCCTACGCACTCTGGTACAGCATACTCAGGGCTTTTCTTGCCGAAATACGTGTATAATTTTGCGCTGAAAAGATAAAAGTCTTGTTTGAAAAAGGCAGCTGAAAAAATACATCCTCAATTTGCAAATAGAGCTAAAGAATTGTTGAGCGTTTTCGGCACAGTTGTTTTAATGGTTGGACTCGGACGATCTTAGAGATCCTTTCCAGCCTTAACGATGCTATGATCGGCAGTTGACATGAGCATGTGTCTTGTCCAGCCTGTGGTTCTCGAAGTGAAGACACAGTAACAGAGCACGCCTTACATAATGGATGTCTGTGATTCACTGGATATCATTTTTCATTAATAGAAATTGATGTGTTTCGACCCATTATAAAATGTTTTAGCATTTAGCATTTAGATTAAAAGTAGCACAGACACGCCACTGTGTACCACAACTACGTAGGCAACTTCCTGTAGAGGTATTAAAATGTGTTCTCTAACTCACCATGGTATGAGATCAACATTGTGCATTTAAAAAGAGTTTCCATCAAAAATGCTTTGACTACTTCATTCAGATTGTCTTGCTTCTCTTAGCATTGTTGCAACATAGAAATCATAGTTGTCCCTGGATTGGCAAAGAGATTACAATGATGACCTAATACTAATTGATGTTGGCAGCACTGGGAATCCTAATGTAAATGGACCAGCTGCTACCTTAATTCCAGCATCATGTTAATTAGATTCAGTTTGACTTTTATGATGCCATGGCTTCAATTGAACCCAGCCAGTATTTTATCTGTATTAGAACTCCCATGCTTGCTGGTGGATTTAAAAAATATAAAATATTAATTTTGTTATTGTATTTAGTTACATCGTGCTCATGTTTTGGGAGATAAAATTGCAGCTTGATTGGTATAGTTGCCGAGAATGCTGGTCAGTGCTTTCATGTGTAAGCAATATAAATTGCTGAATTCACACTGATGTTTGTGGACAAGTTTGGATCCTGGATGGGAAACAACAGTGTTCCTTCAAAACCTACAGAAACATTTCTATCCTGGACTGATTTTTCCCAAGTCATTCAACCCTGCCATTATTATTATTATTTTTTGGACACATTACAATATGTTTTGCCACTGATCACTCTATTATTGCCTTGGATATGCTCTTCTTCTTAGCCTATAGCATAGTGACTTCTTTTTTAGCCAAGACTGTTATGGTTTGGAGCTTTAAAAGTGGTGCAATAGCTAATATTTTCCGAGAACTCTGCTCAAGATTGTTCAAATGTAACACTCTTCCTGCACTGGAGGGTTTGGTGTTAAGCGCTGAATGGTCTCTCAGTGCACCTGCCACAAATTTCAAAATTCATGTTAAGCAGCTTGGAGGGGACTGGCATCCAGGAATTGAACCACAGCATCAGCAGCTGTGCCAGCCTGCAGCTGCTGAATTTTGGTGCTTCCTCTGAGCCAATCTCATAATTCACCAGTTCTAGAGTAGGGTGGGCCTCCTCCTTCCATCAGTGTGGCCAGCATTTATCTGACAGAGAGTTTCCATCTTTTCATCCCAGTTCCTTAGTTTTCTCTGTGTTTAGCAGAGTGACTTGAATTGCAAGAGTACACCACCTCAGTGACAGGATGCTTGGCCCAGAGTAAGCACTTTGTGTGAGACAAGACCCTGCTGTCTTTCAGCAACAGGGGGCAAATCTTGTGAAGTGGTGATGTGTGAACTGCAAACCTGGAAAGTCAGGTAGTAAGGCATGGAGTGTGATGGTCTTACTATATTCCCTTTCCTTACTGTGTGCTGAGATGCTGGAGTCTTGTCAGAAAAATCTTTTTTAATATATTTTTAACAGTGGAGTAAAAATTGGCATTAAATTGCATAATATTTTGGTAGCAATATTTCTTAGTCAGTTGCATTCACGTAAAAGCGCTGCTAGTCTTAAAATCTTAAAATGCCTTAAAGTGTTTTGGATGTTCTCATTTAATGGCTCCTAAGCTTGCTTGAAGCTACAGGAGGACATTATTTCTGACCTGTACAAGAGGCATAAGAAAGTGTCGTGGTGGCACATTCAGTTTGCAGTTTTGTAGGACACATGAAGACTGGACACTGTGTGCTTGACACTGCTGTAGGGGTCCTGCAATTCTTTGGTTTTGGTTGTGGGTGATCAGCTGTGTATTCGCAAAGCCTGGGAAGACCCAGAAATTGTGAAATCCGTTCTTCCCTCCTCGGCAGCCTAAGGGAGAAGGAGATTAGTATTTGTGTTTGTGTCCTGCATGGTAGATCCAGCTGTGGATCAGAATCTTGGAGAAAAAAAGCTTCATGATTTCTCTCAGCTCTTGAGAAGGTGGCTCTCTGAGTAAATTCCCAGCTCCACTTTTGAAACAGGATCTGCCTCTCTCAAACATGAAATTGATTTAGAAGCCATGAGAAAAAGTGTTCTTATTCCTTGTGAAGAGGGAAAAGGATCTTCCACTTGTTATGTCTTTTTGTAACTAGTGTGCATGTTGGTTAACTGGCTTGATTACTGAAGATCTTGTGTCCTCCCTTCAAAAATGAATGTCTAATTAGGACCAGCTGGTTTACCAAATGGCAGATTTCTTTGTAGCTCTGTCATCTTGAATATTTTTCCATTGTTTCAGTCTGCTTTAGCTCATCTATGCTATGCTAAATAAATAAAACACATTTGAAATTACTCATTTTTAGTAAAATGTGGCATTATAATGCTTAAAGTAAAAGGTCCAATTGGCATTGGTTCAATATTATCTCCTACTTTTAGTCTAACTCAGAATCCATGTTTTATGTACCATCAGAATTTTAAAATTGCTCTCTCTATGAGATATAGTATGTTAAAATAGAAACAGCTTTCTGAAATTGTGGATCTGATGCTGGGTTTTATTTTGATGACACAAAATTTTGACCACAATTTTTTTTTGGGGGGGGAAGTGGTGGTTTAAGGAGATTTTCTTTTGTCCTTTATGTTCACTACATTTGCAATTTATGAGGTATTCTTTTAACTGAGTTTTATCAATAGACTGAGTGTGCATGTGATGCATGCTACTACTTCAGTGCAGTTGGAATTGGCAGGTCTGTTTCAATGTTCCTTTCCTGGCTTTGGGCAGTGTTACAGTAAACATTTTATTGTTACAAAATAGAGTTTAACAGATGGATTTTAGTGCAGTCTTTCTCAGAGTGGTTAGTTTCAAGATGGAATCACATTTATGTAGTATTTATTATATCTTCATTATTGTGGTCCATGCACGTATAGAAGTGATCTAAGAGAACACCTAATGTTATCAGCATCAGATAAATTTTCCTAATTAATATGAGCTAACCATGTACAATCTAAGCAACTGCAAAAAGCAGTTGAGAGGCACAGTAATGAAAGTAACAAATACACATATATTTGATTTGCTTTAGAATACCATAACAAAACTTGTGCAGATAGAAGAATAGATTTCTGGATCTTGGAGACAATAAGTCTTTTGACATTTTGTGTTGATGTTCTCAAAAGCCACTAGAAAAAACTTATTTAGATTAATGTTCATCAGTTTGTAAGCTGTTGGTAATTACTAATGAGGTGCAAAGAGCTTCCCTTCTCTGGAGTTTCTCTACTGTGATGGTTCAGTGTCAAACTGTTAAATAGGATTCTGCAAGGCTTCATTCTGTATCTGCTCATGTTTGGTTTTCTATTAATAATTGCAGGGAAGGATTAAAATATACAGTGTTAAAATTTGCAGACAGTGTTAAACTAGCAGGGGGGTGGAGCACAGAACAGTCTCAGCAAATGGAAGAAACAGCCTGCATTTGGGTGTGATTCAAGGTCAAATATAATACAACCACATCTACATAGGAAAAATCTGTAGCTGTGTGTGACTGATTAAGGTGCAGTTTTATAGAAGAGGACTGTCAGCTTAATGGATGAGAAGGTATCAATTAGTGATGCCATTACATTGAAGAACCAGTTCTATTTTTGCAAGATTGAGACTAGCTAGGCAGAGTTCAGAGGGAAAGAATGAAGGAAGATGCAAACAATTTTTTTTTGGGAGGAAAGGATGCAAGGAGGAAAGGCTGAAGAACCTGGTTCTTTCTCTTTTTATTTTATTTATGCATTTATTTAGTTTAATTTTTTTTATTATTTTTTATCTGGCGAAGAGGATGCTTTGGACAGGCCTGGTTAGCAATGTTCCATAAAGTAGAAAAGTTTCTGCAAAGAGATCCATTTTAGGAAGGATAAGAAGAAAAACATAATTAAGGAAGAAGGGATTTAATTGGGGCCTTGAGAATAAAATTTGTGACTGAAGGATTAGATAGCTTGTGTAGGAAGTACATGGGAATCAGGACAGAAAAATATGTATGGTGAAGGTTACTGAGCCTACTCAGTAGACCTGCTGTGTAACCACTTGTCACATCCCTACTTACTTTTCTTTTATTTCTTTCAAGGCTGTCTGTGCAATGGAAAAACATAAATGCTTTTTATACATCCAAAGTTAATGTGTTCTCTTTGGTTTCTAGGCAATAGAGGAACCTGTTTTTTACAGTGCTGGGGACTCCAGAGTTTCATAATAGTCCCTAATTGTTTAGTGTGGAATGGTTTAGTGATATTTGTTGTTATTCATTCAGCATATTTTACTAACTTTCCTGTTGATACAACTTGAGAGATTTGCATTGAAAGCATCCCATTACACAGGTGCATATCATTGCTGCAGAGCAACTTCATGTCTGACTCTTTTTCTGTAACTTCCTTGGAAAGAGCTTGAGGGGGTTTTTTTTATATTTTAGATGGCTGTGCATTTCTGTCCTCACCTACTTAAATGCTTTTGTTCCTCATTTTTTACTCTCAAGTCTCTGTCGTAGTAATTTGGTAGCTTTTTGGTAACAGGTTGTCCCAAATATTTTTTAGCTTAAAGAAATTACTTTACTGTCTGCATAATTGGTTAATTGTGTGAAACACAGCTTTCAATCATAATCTTATTTAGATTTAATTATCTAGTAAAGTGGCGTGGATTTTATTCAGAGGAAATACAAAATGGTAATTAATTGAATATTGGAGAAGAACTTCCCGTCATATTTAACTGAATTTCGGGAGGAACTAAAACTCCGCAGGTTAAGGATGCATGCATCCATGCATCCATGCATGCATCCATCCGGGGCGGTGAACCAGTGCTGGGAGGTACCAGTAGGTGGTGCAGGCAGCCCGCCCCTTGGCGCTGGCGGCTCCCGTGCTGGGGCGGAATTACTTGGTGAGGAGTCAAGATGTGTGCACATCATGGGGTTGGAATGTCCTTCTCGTCTCAGGGTGATGTCTTCTGAACGTACAGCACGATGTGTGAAAGTCATATGTATGTGTGAGTTATTAGGATTTGCCCCTTCGAAACACAGCTGTTACGAAAAGCTGTTTGTAGGAAGGGTGCACTTTGTAAGTCTGAGCTAAAATCTTGTGCTACTGGGATGAGTGTTTGCTCCCATATAGCACAATACAGGAGTTTGGGTACGAGTGAGAGACAATAAGTATTTCTGCTGAAATATCAACAAAATTGTAGAAGTGATGAATTTGTTAAAAAAATTATGCCAAGCAATGCTGCTGCTGTTTTTCCTTACAAAAGTAGCCAGGTAGTTTCAGGAGCCCTGTTTTGAGTTTCCAGCCAGTCTAATAGTGCTGCATAGTCTTTTGTAGCAGTCAAAAGGTTTTGCTGTATTTAAAAACAAACAAACAACAAATGCTGGTGATTGAATCAGTGTTGATTTAGAGACTTTACAAAAGGGCAGAAGAATATTTCTTAGAGGTTTTCACAATCACAGGATTTCAAGGCTATGTGATTCAGTGTTGTAGTAAGGCATAGAGGAGGGTCCATTTATTTCCCATTGTTCTCTTTCATGTGTGCAATTCCTCTGTATTATGTGTATGTAGGGGGCCTGGGAGAGGAGGGTTGGGTTTTTCTAATAGTTTGTTTTATTTTTGAAAATAAGACTTTAATTTTTCTGCAGGTAGACACTGTAATACACTGCTGTAAAACCACAAATCTGCTGGAGTGTGTAAGAACTTTGCCTTAAGGTTCTATTCCGGTTTCTATTCCTGTTTCTCTTTTCCCAGAGGATAATTCTACATTACAGACTTTACAGTCTCTCTTCTTAACCCTGAAATAGCCACAGTCTTTGTCTCATAGGAACAGAGTGGGGATGCTGGGCTAGCCTTCTATCTAGGCTCTTTCACTGACCTATTGTGAGGCCTTGAGTTTTTTGATTGCCTGACAAACTAGGGGGTTTTGCTGGCTTGGTTGTATTTTTGGATTTGTTTTGATTATTGGTTTGTTCTTCTTTTTTTTCTTACTTTTTTTTTTCTTCATTGTCCTGTTTCAGGCTGCATCATCCACATTATGCTGTTTTTCTGACTTCACTGATGTATTATGTTCCTGTTAATATGTAACCAAAGGTGGCGTGCCCATGGAAGCAATGGAAGTGCAAATGATCCTATCCTCAGTATTTCTTTTTCTTTCACTTCAACCAGTTAGTAAGGATGTTACTGTCTCAGAGTAAGATGTTTTTGTAGAGGCAAAATTTAAAATATGTGCTAATGAGAAAAAGCAATTCCTTCAGTGTTTTTGGTGTGGCTCTTAGTTTGAATTACTGTCATGGATGGGGTTTTGATGCAAATTTGCCTTGTGGGTTCCATTTGGTTGTAATATTAGTGGGCTCACTGTGGTTTAACTCCTGATGGAGTCACAGTTGAAGCTCTCCATCAGTTGTCCAGACAGCTGAACACTCTATATCTTACCACTGCAAACTGGATGCAAAGTTCTCCTGCATTTATTGCTCTGTGTGCACCTAAGTTGGCTCACCAGTGCAAATTGTAGGATGTAAGGATATGATGGGTGCCTAAAATCATGGGATTGTAGGGCATCCCAGCAGTTACAGCCCGGCCCTTGTTGGTAATTTGGATATATTTGCACTCTCAGAAAGTTCTAAATGACTTTTTAAGCTTTTTCACAGCAGTGTTAACTTCAGGGTCTAGGAGCATCATTGTTTGGTAACTTACTTTTCAGAATTATACTCCAGACCAGTGGCAAAATAAAATTAGATTTTAACATTTTGGGGTTTCAAGTGTGACATTGCTGCATTGAGGACCTTGGACAATGATTCTTCACTACTTTATCTCAAGCTGCATGTTGGATTTAGGGAAGCATATAGCATAATAAGGCTATTTAGAAAAATATCTTTCACAGGATTTCTCCCTCCACCCTCTTCCAAAAAAGGTTGGAGGAGAATGAGGAAGGGATGTCAGAGGTTTGAGTGGTGGTTTCTAAAATGTCTGCAGTAAACTGCATTCAAATTTGATATAAAAATAACAAAGGGTGTTTTTTTGAGTGAATACAGAGACAGATATTTGAAAACATCCATGGTATTATACCACTCTGGTATAGTTATGAAACAGTTTCATAATGATGGTTCAAATATAAAACAACATTGCAGCACTGAGCATCTCAAGAGGCTGATAGTGACAGAATAAACATGGAGATGCAATACACAGAAGTGGAGTTTTCCCTGAACCCTTAATAAGTTTTGTTCTGTTTGTGTGGAATTGTTTGAACTTTGTTTAATGTTAGGCTTTTTGCTGATGTTATGTCTAGATATGAGTCATTCTCTTTTCTTCAGCTGTAAATAGATTTGAACATAAGTACTTTTCAGGATCTAGACCTTTTTCTTCTGATATTTCGTATTGATACTGTGCAACTTCAGTGATGCTTTTCAGAGAGGAACCTTTGTTTATACTCGTTATCTACAAGTTACATTTTGGAGGGTGATCGTTCATACCAGATCACAGTCACATACTAGTCTGTTTGAATTACCCATAACAGATTTTAAAAATCAAGGAGAGAGAAATATTTTTTGCTATTGAAGTTATTAAGATGGTTTCTACAACCATACTTTGTGACTGTTGAAGCAGTAACAATAGAAACTTCAAGCACAGGTCTCTTTCTTGTGCACTTGATGAGATGTTTTTGCCTTTAAACAGAGCATCATTCCTGTTTGGCAAAACATTGATTTCAGAATAGGATTACTCTCTTGGCTGATTCTATTTTTAGCTAACTCAGAGTGCTGAGTTCCAGTATCCAACATTTATGAACCAGTCTTAGTATTTCATCCCTCGTTCAAAAATTCTCATCCCGTACAATAAAGACTAGAAGCTTTTTTCTTCATGCTACTTGTTCTCTCAGCTGCCCTTTCTGCTAATTAAGCTTCTCTTCAGCTTTGGTAGATCTCTCTAAAGGTCACCAATAGAGCAAACTAGTGAAGAGGATTACTCTTTGTAGGGATATTTTTTTTATTTTCATGAAAGAACCTTTGAGTCAAGCCTCTTCCTTCCTTAGTCTAAAGGGGGAAAAAAAAGCTTTAGCTTTTTCCTTTTTCCCTCAAGTTTAAAAAAACGTTTATAGTAGAAACTTGAATCTGTACTGGAGAAGCTCTGATACCTAGATGAACAATAAGAAAGTGAAATGTTTCTGTTTCTGAGAGGCAACACTGAAAAATCACTGAAGGTTCGCTGCAAATTCATCAATAGTTCACTGTGTCAATAGGAAAAGACTGTGAACATACAGACGTATGTGTCACCTCATCCCCATGAATACTTTTGTAGAAATAATTTTTAGCTTACTCTGGTGTGTCACTGTAATGATGGAATAGATTGAATGTTTAACAATACGATTTAATCTTTAATTAATTCAAATTAATACTGTTGACAAATCAGAAGCTGCAATACACAAAATATTAAATATCAAGATTTTTGTTTTGTGTTTGCATTTCATCAGGTCTAGTCTGGAAAACATAGTGCATAAAAACAAAAGGATTTGCAAATATCTATAGTGCCTTGTTTAAGCTGGCTGCCAAGAGTTGCAATTAAATGACTGTTATAAATGCTTGTTTTCTGTTGAATAATTGAAAGGGGAAAAAAGTCTTATTTAAATTATATGAAACCCTGAAGGAGGAAGTATAATGAAAAGTGGTTTAATTATTTTCAGTGAGACAGCAAAACAGACTGATGACCTTATCAGTATTTGTTTGTTTTCTTGCCTTATTGTATTCTTTGTTAGCCCCAGAAAATACTGGTTATGGTGCAGGAAAAAACCTCTCTTAACAAGGTAATATATTATTTTCAGCTCTCTCAAAATATATAGCAAAATCATCCTTGTGTGTGCCAGTTTACATTAGAAACAGCTTGTGGGTAATGTTACAGAGGCATTGTGGCTGCTGCTCTGTTGTGAAAAGGCAGGCAGGGGATACAGAGAGCACATGATGAAAAAGTTTCAATCTGCAGTGACTACTGGCTGAAGGATTTGAGGATGTGAAAAAAAGTTCAAGCTGCGATCTGTTTTCTTCCCAGTTTCAAAGACAAAGTGCGGTGAAGCTTTTTTTCACTTCTTAGATAAGTCACCTGCCAATGAACTTGAAATAATTTTTTATCTGAATTTCCCTCAATTCCTTTTTTTCAGTCCCTTTCTACTTTATGTACATGATATTGTCCTGAAGAGAGTAAGAATGAAAGACTGACATTAAATGTTACATTATTATTGGGGGGGGGGGTGTTGGTTGGTTGGTTTGGTTTTTTTGTTTCTTTTTGTGTGTGTGGTGATTGTGCATCTGCAGGACACATAGGCCAGCAGCTTCTCGAGTTCTCCTACCAGGAGTGTCCACGTACTGTACAAAGTAGAATAGATCTGGCTGAGAAAAGAGGCTAGATCTCCTACTCCAGAGTGTGTAAAACTGGTGTATTCTCGTGGGAAGCAGGAGATGCAACTTGGAATGCACTTGTGCAGAGAAGGGAGTCGAAGTTTTTTCCACTTTCTTGATAAAATGCTGTTGTTGTGCTGAAGAAACATGGATTGTATTTATTTACGCATCTCTTTGAGGCTCTTTGTTTCGGCACTCGCCTCTTTTGCCTCAGTCCCCATCTATTCTCAGTTCATTGCAGGACAAGCAGAACTATTTTTGCTGGAGAAAATGTAGTTTCTGTCCAAAATGCACTGCTTTGAGGTCAAGTGCATGCTACACATTGATGGTAAATAGATCTGCTTCTGACTTACCTGAGTCAAGACAGTGTGGTGTCTCTACAGCTTTTATCATTGTGATGTATAGGCAGAGTCCCCAAACACACTCATCATTAATTCTCAGACTGTAGTACAAGAGTTGGAGAACATGCTCTGGGATACTACTGAAAGAGCTTGAAAACTGGATGTGTGGTGTGTAGCTGCCTTTTGTTTTGGAGGAGCATCGTAGAGACACATTGTGCACAGTACGGCTGCATGTTAAATTACAGTGGAGTCAACACAAGTCTCTCAAAGACAAAGCCACCAAAAATCAGAATTTGGCTGTAATTCACTGCGTTATGGGGACAGCACCTTGCGCAGTGCCTGAGAGAACTCCACGATTGGTTCTTTCCCAGCTGAGTTTGTTCTAGGAAAGGTGCTACTGACTTGGGCAAGGCAAGTTGATAGTGGAGAGTGTAAGTAGCTGCTTTTTTTCACCACTGGAGTAACTCTGTCAGGGACATCCTGCCTTGACTGTGAGGCAAGGATTGCAGTCTCTTAAATTCATATCTTATTTATCTCATTTCTCCTTTTTGTATCACTGAATTGGCTGGTTTGCAAATACCTAAGATAATGGATCAGCCTATACATTTCTCATGTAATTTAAAACACAAGGAAGAGGAAAGGTTTTGGTGTCTGTCATGTGGAGAGTTAGTACTCTGTGTCTTTTCTGGTTTTCCACTGTACAAAGAAAGAAATTCATTGTAGTATTCATCTCAAAAATGCTGTTTAAAACTCTGTGAGTCAAGGATAGCATTTTTCGATGTAGCATTGCTGTAATACATGGTTATTTTGTTTAGCATGACTTGATTCTTTTTATAATCTGGATAATTCAATATATCTATACCCTCCTTATTTCTTGATATGGGATTTTGTTTTCTGGGTTATAGTTGTGTATTTTGTTTGCACATCAGACAAATTTCTTTTTATTCTTAGTATATTTTTAATAACTTACTGTTCATTGATTTACTATGTGGCTCTCTATTGTTCCTAAAAAGTTCCCCTTTTTTACTCCCCTTACTGGAAATATTGTCAAATCAGGCTATTTGTAACTCTAGTTTTAGTACTTCAACACACCGTGCCATAAATGTAATAATGCAATTCAATTTACAAAATGCATAATGACTGGGTTTGCTAGTTTGTTGGTAGAGGGGTAACAGAGATGTGGGGTTTTTTGGTAGCATGTGAAATTATATTTATGAAATGACAATACCTTAGTAATGAAAGGTGGAAAATGTAGCAGCTATGCTTCTGACAATGTTGCAGATATAGTGAAGGGGGTGAGGAAAACAAAATGCTGTCATTTGGGATTTCTTATACAGGACCTTTATAGGGCTTCAGGTTGGTAGAGTGTCTCCTTTTGCAGCTTTAATTTTCGTTATGTGAATATTTTTGTGTTTGGAATATGCTATTACTGTGTGATGGTTGATCTGAAAAAGTGACAGATGTTGGTGGTACTAATTTAAAATCAGGATAGAATTTCCCACTGTGAACTAAACACCAGTATTTGTATATAGAACCTCTGAAATGATTCCTTACACATCTGAATGACTACTTTAAGACCTTAACTGAAAAAGGGGTCTAAAAGCTGTTGCAAATGTTCTGAAGTTTATGTTAAAAATTTTATTAATGAACATCAATATTTGTAGCAACAAAAAAAAAAAAGAGGTTTTTTTAAAAACTTTGACAAAGGACACTTTCATGTCCACATGTATTATGTGAGAAGGACTGGTAGTGGAGAGTCTGTAAGTCTTTAATGAAAAGAGAAAACAAAATTTACTTAAGAAGAAGGAGGTTAACTTTGCGGGAAATTAAAACCAAGGATATGGCTTATGATTACACTTAGCCAATTTAGCAGATAACTGCTAGCAGATATAAAGGAAGGACCTGCTTTCCAGTTCCCATATTTCATAGCATGCTTCCAGCCCATCTAACCATTATTGGTACTTGTCTGATTCAGCTGTGAACTGACAAAGGAACTGAAGCTGGCAGAAGGTTAAAAGTAGAAAAGAGAAGAAAACTATTGATTAAGTTTCCATCAGTTTAGGAATACCATTTCCAACAATCCTGTTCTGTTTGGTGTCTTTCAGATTTTTTTCTTCTTTGATACTGTGACAATTGAAAATAGAACAATGTAGGGGAATATCACTAAGTTATTTCCATGTTTTGAAATACGTAGAAAAAGAATGTCTTATTCCTATGTGCTTTCTTTTTTACAAAATAAATGCATTTTTAAAAGCCCTAAACTTTTAACTTTTCACTCTCTCTTATCAAATACTTTTGAATTCTAAGGTAGTTGATAGTTTCGTTTTTATTAAAATGTAACCTTTGGAGGTGTCCTTTCATGTGTAATATAGCAGAGCAGAATTTTTTTGAGAGGTTTGCAGCGGGGCGGGGGGAGGTGTGTGTTTGTTTATTTTTTCTGTTTTCATTGTGACAAAAAATAGATCTGTTGAGAAACTTTGTCGTGTACTTCTCCTTGTGTGAGAAACCCTGAAGCTTCTTCTTGTTGTTTTTGATCTTGGTACAGTTGCTGGATTTTTGTTGGCTTTGTTCTAAAGCTGTATGCATGCAGGAGTTGCTAAATAAACATTAGACTTGTCAATATAACTGAGGTCTCCTCTAAACCTTGCTCTTTTGAGCAGACTTCATTCCAAGTTTATGAAATAAACTCTATGAGTTAGAATCAAATTTTTCTCTATTCTGCAGATGGATACTTTGAGCTTTTTACATAATTTGTTGCGCTTTTACTTCATCATTGATATGGTTGCAGAAGTACAAAGCTTTTCAATATGTTGAAGTCTATAACAGATATTTTTGTTGAGAGAGGCTGTCTTACCCATTGACTTACAAAGACTGGTAAAATAGCAATATCCTTTAAAACATCTCTTATTTAGCTGTTTAGGTCAATATTTCCCTTCAATAAATTTTGCTTTCTTGTTGTCACAGAACCCCTTGTGTGTTCTTTACAAGTTATTGTTAAAGCTGTTAATACAAGTGCTTTTGCAATTTTAGAAGTGCTGGAATAAAACAGCGAAATTAAATACTAAGGATTAAGTAGACTGGTGGAGGTTATCAAACCCTGAGTAGACAAAGCCCCAATCTCCATGGTCTGATTTCAATTTTGACCTTCTTTTGAATAGGCAGTTGGACAAGATGACCTCTTGCAATCTCTTTCAGTTTGGATTACTCTATAATACTGTGACATTAACACATAAGAATTGAAACAGTTTCAGGGTATTGTCAGTTTCTAATGCAGCTTAGGAAACTTCTTTTTAGGAACAGCAGATTTGGTAAAAAACAATTATCTTTCTCCAGAAGATTTCCTTAACCGATCCAGAATGCTAAGTGTAACTTGGTTTTGGAATAAGACATGCAACATTCACATATGTGGATCCATATGTATGCAATATAAAAACCTTGTGGGTTTTGCCAAGTACAGCCTATACATAGGAACAATCAGTAATCTTACTGAAAATGCTGTAACCTTTGTGGCAATATACTTGCTTTGTAAGGTTTTCTTGAAACCTGTTATTTCTGTCAAGACAGAGGCTCCTATTTTATATTTGCACTCATATTTTTGAATGATGTTTGTAAGACAAAAAATCAGCTTTTAAAGTTACTGACAATTTGAAGGTAGAAAACCTGCCAGGTTTTGTGTGGGTCCATGTAACAATTTTGTATAAATTGCTTGATGAGTTTACATAGTTGCCAGTAACTGTCATGAAATCATTTCCACTGAATTAAAGAAAAAAAAATACAGCTTCTACTGGTTTTCTATTGGTGGAAATATATTAGCTTGGCAAGTTTAGAAAATCAAAAGTCTCATTATCTATAGACAGCAGCTGGACAAACTTCCTACAGACTCTTTGTTCTCAGCATGGGACAGCCTTGGGGGAGAGAGGCAGAGGGCTACTTCTGCAGTTAATGCAACTTGTTGATACTCTACCAAGTTTTCTAATTAGTGCAGAATGACTACTGAATTTATAATGATACTGTTTTCACAACATACCCCATCAAGTATCCTTCAGTTTGGAGTTTTAATCTAAATCAGTAGAGCGAAATTTTAGCTAGTGGCTTTGTAGTTTGGAAAATCTGTATTTAATGAGCAGCACCCTCAAATACGCACTTTCTGAAACAAATAATTACTTGACAGGCTTTACCAAGAACAAAGTTTTGCTAACCTACAGTGCATGGTTTTTAAGTTTAATTTATCTACAAGTCAACAGTTTTCAAACTGAATTTCTGAAAGCTGCAGTGCAAAACTTGAGCAGTGTGTATTAGATTGGTTCATTTTGCCCCTGTGAGGCTCTCATTTGGAGGACCATGCAGTTAATCATGTACTAGCAGGTCATGGAGGTATTTCTGAGAGCGCAATGAAGAGTGAGCATCAGGATTTATGGGTTCTTTTCTAGGTCTTTGAAAGAGAAGGTGGTCTGCCATTTAAACCAGTAGTTCAAAATAACCAAGTTGTTTGTCTGTGAGGCTTTTTTTCCCCCCCTGTCTCAGTGAATCAAAGGGAGGGATTTAGTCTCCAATAGAAGTTCTCATTCCAATTCAGTGAGATATAAGATTTGCACAGAATATGGCTATAGCTTGTGGAAATATTAATAATGATTTGTGAGAAACATGCAGTACACCTTGTAGTCCTCGTGCTTGATCATGTTAAAACTTTAAAGAGTACAAAGAATATTTTAGGAGGTAGGGTTTTGATCCAGTTGAACAGCAAGTTCTGCTTCAATTTTCCATAGTTCTGAATATAGTCTATTTTTCTTTAATAAACCAGTTCATTATTTAGAAAGTCCATTAAATTTCCACCACAAAAAACCAGATGATGCCTTCCTTCATCAAGTAATTACTTACAAGAAGAGAGACAGATATATAGGGGTTGTAATTAGTTAAATGTGTAAAATAAAACTTTTGAAGATTTTTATGCTATATATAACTATCATGAGGTATTAGCCTATCAATCATAGCAATACATAAATTAAGCTGCCACGGCATTCTCCTGTACCTTTTTGGATTTAAATGTAAATAAAGTGCATTTAATGAGCACTGTTGCTAAAAAAGGAAATCTTTCTGAGATTGTGTTGTATCTATAATGTACTAAGATAATTCCTGGTGTAATCCTATTGCTCTGGTTTGGTTACACCACCAATAACTTTGAACCATTAAATTAAAAGCAAGTATGTCTTTCCAAGAGCAATTTAAGTCATCTAAGAGTGTCTCTAACATTAAAGAGCAGCACTCTAACATTCCCACTTATGTCTGCCCAGGGGAACCACTAAGAAGTCAATATCAGCCAAGCTGCCTTACTAATTTACATGCATACAAGCCTCCATATACAGACTTCTATTCTGTGAAACAATTTAAGGTGTAGAGGTCATGAACAGCTTTGTTGCTTAATTATTATGGTTTTTTGACCCTTTGACTTAGAAGTGCCTTCTGTGAAAATCTGGCCTTAACAGATGCTACCAATACACCTTAGTTTTTTAAATATAAATGAGAAAAAAGGTATGTGCTCATTCATGATGCAGCTGATAGTCTGGATCAAATTCAACCCAGAGAAGATATTCATTTTGTCTTGCTAGCCTTTTACCCTGATGAGAAGAGAAAATGGGATTGAGACCTCTAGATAAGCTTGAATGTCTTTGCACTTGTCCACAGCTGTACAGCAATTTCCAAGAAGGGAAGAGGGTATCACAGCAAAAGTTTCTTCAAGAAATTGGTGTGTACTTTTGCTTGTCATGAGAACAGCAAATCTAGGGAGTACACAGTGGTTGTGAGAGTCCATGAACATGCAGGTGTCCCCATATGGCAATGTTTTTTGTGACCCTGAGTGGATATATATGTCTAGAATATTGTAGGTGAGTGTCCCTAATAAAGAATGGAAAAGATTAAGGAAATGTGAATATGTTGTAGGTGTGATATTCAAAACTGAAATACAGAGATTAAGTGACAAGGGGGGAAAGTAGCACTTGATCAATATAATTTTGAAGAGTTTCTAAAGATAATTTGGGAAGGAAGTGAAGAAGACAAATAGCCATGCTCTTTCTAAGATATTAACAAAAAAGCTCAAATTATGTTTACATACTGTCAAGTGACATATTGAGAAGACAATTGGGAGGAATGCTACAAAATAAATAAGAATGGAAATCTAATAATGCATGATACCTACATGATAGGGAACAGCAGTTGGCCCAAAGAAAGGTAAGCTGAACATCTGATGTTTCTGTAATTGTAGGATATTCAAAGTACTGACAAAGATGAAAAGTTTTAAATTTTTCTTATAGCGTAACCAGAAGTGAACAGGAAGAAGGCTATGAGCTCTAGCTAACCTGGCTTCCTAAGGGTAGTAAGTACAGTTTTAGAAAGTTAAAGTGGAAGCCCTGACTTTTAATGCACTTTGAGTTTTGTTTTATTAGAGGGCTGTGAGCTCAACAATCCTTGTTGAGTGCTTGGACATGTGTGCTTAACATGCTAGGACTGATTGCACTTACAGTGAAGAGTGGTTGAGTAATTGAAGCAGGATGCAAGAGGTCACTGTTGCACATTCTCCATTGTGTACTTCAGCCTGGGTTTCATCCAAACCGCTCTGGGTTCCAGGGAAGTGCAGAAGGATAACCCCAGGGGAAATTGCTTGCTCAGAACAATGTTTACTTCATTTAAGCACCTTCATTCCTGACCCACGTGCATCAACATGTTCTCATCTGTAAGAAAAGTCAAACAAAAAGCCCACTTTCCTGTGTTTTCTCAATACCATACTGTCTCCAACCCTATATGTAACACTACATACAACTGTATGTAAAATTAGTGTACTAAAGTATTTTTTTGCTGTGTTACACTGCAGATTGTGGTCACTTGTGCTATGCACTTTGCTTTCCTTTAGAAGAAAAGTGCAGTCCCAGGCTTTCATAAACAATGAAATTGCATTCCTCGGCAGAAGACCACAAATTGTGCAAGTTCCTCTCAGGGGAGCTTGGCCCTTTTGCTGTTGTTTGAGTGCTTTAGTGTTTAGGTGGAATATTGCACACTTTTTTTTTTTTTGTTCCTCTGATATGCAAAATAGTTTGAAGGTTTCCTGATATTGTTCAGCTGAGTTTTTGCATACTTTGCCCACTTTGAAAATTCCAATGAAATGTACAAATGGTGGTGCACTACTGCCTAGAACTGAAGCACAGCAGATAGATGCTATACCTCCTGTGGCATCATGGTGTGTTAGAACACTGAACAATAACACGTGGATAGTTTAATACGATTTAAGGGCCCAAGTTTTTCCCCTTATGTGAGTAATACTTTTTAAAGGTTATGTCTGAATTGATTTCTGGAATTTGTTTCAGCTTGTGTCTTTTGTTATTTGACAATGTGGCAAGAGGGTAGTTACTTTATTTCATGACACATAGGACAGATGTTTGCTCTATACTGATTAAGACTCATTTTCAGTAAGGTGGGGTGACAATGTTAGTAGCATATGGTGTAGCTGAATAGGCAGCTAAGAGAAAGGTGATTAAGGTGCATGTTTCTGAGTTTCTGGGGTTGTTACTTGGTAGCTGGCTCATGTGAGATGGGCAAACTATTTTCCGAAGTTTCACTGATCAGTTTTTAATGTATTTGAAAATTTTAACACATATTTAAATTGGTTGAATGTTGACTATTCAATTGTGATTATTTGCAGTTTTGTTTTGTAGCTTGGTGGTGCATAATGTAAGATTTTCCATTAAATATTTATTGGAAATGGAAGCAGGTTTTTAAGTTTACTTGTTTTAACAGTAAGCCTCAGGACAGTACTTGGGGAACCAGGTTGCACAGCTGCTGTTAACGCTCCTGAGAATTTGTGATTTATCTCTGGAAGTTAACTATTTCACTTCTAAGAAGTGAAATTTCCTTGAGGTGCACTGTATAGCATAGCTAATAACAGAATGTGTGAAAGAGTTTAGCCTGGTTTAAGAGAAAACATTTGTATCCATACTAGTATACTGGAAGCTTGTTGAACTATGGAAGTGGTACTCTTGGGATTTTTATGTTTACAGCTGAAATAAGTGAATTCTTCAAACAGGTCTATAATAAATAATTATCTATAATGTCATAGTTGCTTAAGATGATTCTGATCTTTTCTTAAAAGTAAAGTACAAAACTGATCCATCTCTGTAGTACTGTTCTTGCTTTGACTTGTGAATCCTTATCAGCTCCAAGTTACTTTGGGCACTGAATTTCACTAGGTTGGCTGGATTCAAATGAATGCAAATCATTAATTTCATAGGAGAAGAATAGAGAAGAAATAAGTTTATTTTTGTTTTAATGTAAGTGGATTTGGCCTTTGTTGTGTGGAAAATTACTTGAAATTATAGTTCTGCCTCAGTTTCCAGTAATGTAGTTGTCACTTCATCCGCTTCCTCACATAACCAACTGCTTACCTACAACAACTATTTTAGTGTATTTATATGATGAATACAAAGAAAAGAGAATTGATCTAAAAATTGCACAGAACCAATGAGAATGCACAGAATATTTTCCTTTTTGTCATCTCTTTGACACCTGGGAGTGTGTTTTTGTAATTGTGCCAGATTTGATCTCTTGCCTGTTGAGTGCTCCTCCCTCCAGGAAGCAAATCTTTCTTTTTGTGAAGCAACAGTCGTTTCAGCTAAACCCCAAGCTCTGAGAGGGCTGCATGTATAGAGAATTCAAGACAGGGGAGAGTTTTCCACAGCTGTTGAGTACTTTTGGCAAATACCTGTTTCGCTTGTATCTTAAGTTGATTCTGTAGTGAATTTTCCTTTTGATCCTAGGACTTTTTAAGAGGTTAAGATTAGTAGATTGACTGCTAGCAGTGTATTTAATTTTTTCATGTCTATTTCCATAAAATGGCTTTCGTGAAGGAAATGAAACTTGATTAATTATTCCATATTACATGACTTAAGACTCTATAGTTGGTTATAGTGGAAATTCTTATGTAAATCACCATTTTCAAATTTTTTTTCTGCAGAATGTATCTTTTCCTATTCCACTCTACAAATGTCACTTTTTTTTCAGTTATCATCTGTATCATTGCTACATTTGGACAGAGACATTTGGTTTCAATTCTTATTGAATAGTTCCACTCCCTATTCATTGCTCTCAGTTTTCGGAAGAAGGCTGTTCATTATGAATTTTCAGAATAGGAGGGAAAGTAGTGGAACTTGTATCAGTGTCACTGCTTGACCCACTGTAAGAGGCAAAGCTTTAGTTGGTGCTTTTAGTTACACTCTTGATGAATTACATACAGTTCACAGATTGTACCACCTAAAATGTATTTGGGTATCCAGATAAGTTTGTTTTTCTGGGTTTTATTTCTGTGGTTGGAATTGTTTGTGTGAATGATTGTTTAAATACAGAGCAAAATGCTATTAAGTTGCAATGGCTTAACTGTCCATTTAAATGTCAGGTAGAGGAGGATGATGATACCGAATCACGACATGAGGAAGAGAAGGAAGAAGTGAAATGCTACTCGAGAAGAAAGGTATTTTCTAACTGGAGCCGCTATGAGGATACAGAAAAGGAGGGGCAGAGTGAAGCTGGAGAGTCTCAGAGAGGAACAGACTTCAGTGTTTTGCTTAGCTCAGCAGGTAAGCATTTTCCAGTCTGTAGGGTTCTTTAGTTTTACATTTCGAGACATGACTACTGTTCTGGCTGTTGTCCTTGATGATGAAACTCCACCCTAGAATACCATTCCTGTCTGCCTCAGTAAATATGCCATTTATGTATTTAAGAGTGTTGAAAGTCTCCATGGGTGCAGCCTCATAGCATACGGGCTGTGCTGAGCTGTGACAGATGGGGAGTAAGAGAGGCTGCTGGCCAGTGCGTTTATAGCCTTCTTGTGAAAAGATGGGTCTGAGTGTGTGCAGCATCCAGTAACCTTGAGCTTCTTCTTGCTGGTCTTGGTTATTGGGTTCCTTTTCAGGAAACAAAAAAGGTTGCTGTTATGACTAAACACAACAAACAGGCAGCTGGTTGCTTTTGTTTGTTTTAACAGAGATTTGAGATCAGCACTGAAGAGATGTATGAATGAATAGCAAGTGTTACTTGCCTTGAAAATAACAACCAGTTGTTTTCCACTGTTCAGAGGAGATAAAAAAGGAGGAGGTAGAGGGACAGTCTGTACTAGATCCTGGGGTTTTTCAGCCATACATTAGTAGTATAGGATTGTTACACTAAAAACAGCTACCTGAAGTTATTTTAGAAAATCTTGATGTGCCATTGTGTTGGAATACCATTCAGTAAAAAGCTGAAAACAATGTATTATAACAGTTTTTGTAGTACCTTGGAAATTCTGCAATCTCTCAAATCTAAATAATTGGATTTTTCAGTCACAGCTTGGTAGGGTAAGTTAAAAGTTTGCTACAGTGAAGAAACAAAGAACAGAGTTTCCTTTGTGCAAGAATCAATTTCTGAAGTTCTTTTTCACATGAACATTGCAAAGTTGGGCTTGAGCTGTCAGGCTTTAATCACAATATCATTAAATGTGTATTGACTTCTCTGAATCTTGTGTTGCTTGGCAAACAATGCTGGAGTCAAGGCACATAATATGGACCTCAGAAATGTGTATTTAACAGAGTCTGGGGAGCAAAGTAGATATATTAATTCAAAACTTTTTAAATCAAGAGACCTGTCCTGAGATGCCATGTCTCCATGGTTCAGCTTTTTATTAACTTCAATAACTCTCTAGTTAGCCTTCAGAATGTCTTTAAAGTGTTCTGAAGAATAGTGCTTTTGAACTGAGGATGTAACAAAATATTTAGCAAATATAACAAAGTATTTAGCTTTGCTAACTTGTATTTTTCATGAGTTATACTTTAACACATTTATTACCTCCCCATTTATTTTAGTCTTTAGATTCTCTTAATGCTTCAAATGATAATATTGAAGGTAGTATTCATATATTCATCCTATTTATTAATTCTAAGTTTTTGATTTAAAGGGTGCTTTGTTTTAGGACACATTATTACTGCTCTCTACAGTGAAATAAATCAATAAGAAATTGCAGTGGAATAAAGTACTTTTGGAGAAAGAAAAGAGTACCTTCTAAACAATAATGCAGATTTCTTGGAGTCACATAAAAAAGCAGTTTGTGTCAGCAGTGTTCTTTGTTATTTCCTTTCTTTGGCTGATATGTGAAAGAATGCAGTCATATTTATTTGTAGTGGTCTGAGAAGAAGCTCACGTATCTGCTTTATTTGATAATTGCTGTTGCTAGTATATTGCTGTTCCGCATTCTGAAGATGCAAAAATAAAATAAGTTTAATTGCTACAAGCAGTTAGGGGGTACAGGAGAGGGAATGGAGTTAAAATTCCAATTTTTCATTAATACAAAACCTTAAAAATTTCTTTATATCTTGTGATTTACTATTAATGTACAGCTATGTAATTAATGCAGCCAGTCAAGAGTTCTTTGGCAAAAGCTCAGATTAAAAACCTGATCTCCTATGTAAAGGTTAGGTTCTGTAATTTTGAATGCAGGGTCTTAAGGAGAGTGTCATCCTTTGAGGTAGAACTTGGTTTATCCCAGAAAATACACTGTTAATTGAAAGAGATAGCATAGAAAAAATAATTTGGGATAATGTAATAAAGACAGAATTAATGCTAATAGACAAATTTAAGTGAAGGATTTGCTGATGTCCAAGGAATTAAAAGACCTTGGTACTTACTTATTTAATATCATGTAAAAGTGCATCTATGTGTAATTCTCTACTGAAAGTCAATCTAAAAATAGCAAAATGCGATATTATGTGGTATGAGTGTCATGTTGATAATTAAGATTAGAGCCTTTAAATCTAATACATAAATATTACTCTTGCTGTAATTAGAGAAAGGAACAAAGTTATGCATTATTACACTACATTTTTATCGTTAGCAGAGGAAGGTGGAAAGTGGAAGTCTGAGGAGGAGAAAGGAGTTTGCAGATACTTGCAGAGAATGTAAACAGTCTTTAGGGTATTTTATGTTACATCTTTCAATAGCTTCTGAAGACAAACACTGGGGTTTTAGGTTTTTGCTTATAGTTCCAGTTTTCCCTGCCTCATGCCAGTCTCAAGTGTGGTGCTGATTCTGTCCTTTCAATCTATTATTTAGGCCTGACTAGTCCCAGACCGTTTTGTTTCTCTGCTGTCAGCCCTTGCCTGCCTACTAATTCTTCTCACTCTTCCATCCTTCTGTTGTTTTTGATTCTCGTCTGTGTTTCTGATTCCTGTTGATGGATCTTTTTTGGGTCTTTTGTTGTGAGCCAGCTTCCTTCCATAGGTATTTATTAAAATCCAATTCTTTCAAATTCTGTCAGAGGCAGAATATCTGCCCCTTATTCTTTCCAGTCCTGGTGATCTCCAAGTCTTAGTTGTTCTGCTTGGCATTTCTCATTTGGTTTAATTAACTACCACATCTTGTTATGTTCCTCTTAGTTTCTTTCCTTACCTAGTCAATACCAGTTTTTTCTTTCAAGCTTCCAGTTCTGGTCTCCATTACAAACTGTTTTTTCCATCTTCTCACCACATTCTCTGTCAGTATATCCTAAATCCTGCTCAAGTTACCCAATATAAAATGACAGACCGTTGTTTTCAAGTGATTTAGGGATATCACCATAGGTGAGGCTGCAGAAATATGCAAGGCTACACTGTGTGTTTGATGTTCTACCAAAAACCTGTTAAACACAGATTTCTCCTACAGTGGAAAATCTGACTCTCACTCAAAACTGAAAGTAAGAGGAAACTCAATTCAGTTGCCTTGCACATTGAGATGATGTGGAGAAGACCACTGAGGAGGTAGATGCAGTGATTGGTTGTTAAGCTTCAGGAGATCTTGTAAAAATTAGGTACAAACTCTGATTTCTACAAACTTGTAGCTTGGCTAAGTCAGGTCAGATTTTTCACCAAATGCGCAGAGCGTACCTCTTTCATACAAAGTCATTATGCAGTCTGACTTGAAGTTACTGATTCAGGGCACGAAAGTGGTTACAGTTTCTCAAGTGCTTTCACACAGAAAAATGTTCAAGTCATTCTCTGGGTTTCTTTATGAGGTGGTGGTAAAGGGAGGATAAGGAAAAGCCACCTGAAGCAGACAATAGACCATGAAAATTTCATACTGAATAGTTAAAAAGGCAGGTGAAAATAGTCTTAAGAACTGCCAGGTGGCTTTGATAACAGGTGATGTCACTGGCCTGATAGAGCTTCTTTGTTAGGGCTTATTATATTTCTGTGTAAAATAGATATCCTGGGTTCAGCTTAAGTTTTAAAGTATATTTCCTTTTTTTCACATTTTATAATTTGTTTATTTTTAATTATCTTGAATATAGCAAACTTTTCTGTGTTGCTTTTGTCTAGCTGATATAAAATATAAGCCCATTGCGAAGCCTTCAGGGGAAGGGTCTTGAATCAATTTACAAAAATGCTGTTGAAGCATAAAGAGCAAGAGAAGTGGAAGTGATAGGATAACCTTATTTTGTGAGCAGAATCTTGCCATGCTTGAAGAGCTGCCCTTATTTTTTGACAGATGAGGGTTAAGTGACCTACAGTAGACATATTCATCAGATTTTTGGATGTGAATGGATTCTTTAAAAATATTTTTTAAAAATGTCATTATAGAGCTAATCAAAATGTATACAGGCACTTGATTACTTTTCTTTAAATGTGGTAGGCATTAGCAGTACACCAGCCAAAAATCGCCAGCATACATGCCTCAAAAACAGTACTCAGATTGCAAGATGATGATTATCAAGATGAAAAAATGTAATTTTGGACATGAATTTTTTCCCATTTGGTTTTTAGTCCATGGCTATATAATTCTGGTGCATTAGGGGTTAATATGGAGAAATGGTATGCAGTTCAAATAAAACTGGGAGAATGGTTTTGATATTGTATGAATACATATAATTTCTAATAATAATACATATAATTTCAAGAGATACCTAACAGCTGAATACAATAAAAGTGTAGAATAAAAAGAACAGTCACTGGAGCATAATAGTGATGAACAACAGGTATAAAAATTATTAGGTAACAGTTACATTCCCTTCCCTAAACACCTGATCTGATTTTTTTAACCTTTTTCTTTTGGGTCTGAGTTTAATTTTGATGTGTCTCTTGCAATACATTGCTGCATTTTTATCATTTGCATGGTCAGTACATACTTGAGAATTAGAAATACACAAAAGACCTTTAGCCATCTTGGAAAACCTGAACAGATAAACATGTGGAGCAAGGCTTGCATTAAAAGTAGGTTTTGCTTCAACTTTTCTATCTCAATTAGAGACTTTTCCAAGTTTTTTTGAAAAAAAGAAAAAAAAAGTTGAGTGAAGAGTAAATCAGTTTTCTTTTTTTAATTGTGATTCTTAAGCAAAAAGAATGACAATAGCAGGGCATAGTTCAAGTACTAAAAAAGATTCCTTTGAGTATTCAAATTATAGAGAATAGCTGAAAATCAGTTTTCTTTACAGAAATGCCTAACTCATTGGTGATTTGGATTACTGTACATATCAGGGTCCCATTTTTCAGTGGTACTTGCTTGACAACTCAGCTACTTCTTGACCAGAAATGGGCCAGGAAATTCAACTGATGCAAAACTTCCATGTTCTTGCTGTTCCCCAAGTGACATGAATTCTATGTGTGGAACCTAACAGTATTAGTTACTTCTCATCGCTTATCGTCAGCTTTAAGATAAAGGTGCCAGGTTACTGATCTTGAAAGGTGATAACACTGCTGCACTAAGGATTGGTAACAGGTCACTTCAATATTGCTACTTTATGCTCCTGACATAGATAGGTATGGGTGTGTGCTTTACTTGCATCTTTCTTCAAGTTCTCTCTTTTTCTACTACCTCATTCCCTAAATGTTCTCTGAGTTTCCATAGCCTGCTTTCCTATCCTGCTTCTCCTTCTAGCCCCATTTCAGCACATTTCAGAACTTTCATTTCCTTTTTGATGGTCCTCTGGTAGATAACATTTCCCATCTGTAGAGGCTTTGTATCCAGTTGGTCTCATTTCCACTTGCACATGTTTTATTTGGAGCAGGGCAGTCTGCAAATTTGGACTTGTTACTAGACCTGAGAGATACTTCTGGCTTATGTACCTGTAGGTATCTGAAGTCAACAAAAATGTCGTCTCTCTTGTACTCCTTTTCCTCTCCTAAACAAACAGGGGAAAAAAAAAACCCCAAAACTTCCACAATAAAGATTTGCATTGAAGTTGCAGGACTTGGCATCCGTGGAAGCTGGTTCTCCATCTGCTCAATGCTTCTTCCTAAACTGTTCCTAGCATTACAGAAATTCATCTCTTTTTTTTCTTTTTTTTTTCTAATCAGACAGGCCAAGCTGTCTTTTTTTTTTTTTTGTCTGAACTAAAAATAAGAAGTGCCAGATTTTACGTATTAATTACATTTTCTTGATAGATATGTTTTCCTGTTATAGGTAGTCTGTGCTCATTATATGTGCTTTCATATCTGTGCCTTTTTGCCTCCTAAGTTTTACCTAAAATATAACCAAAATTGTGATTGAAGTGTGGAAGTATAATGTGATTCCATGATTTGAATATAAATGTAGGATAACGTCTTCATTTTAACATTCTGATATCTTAGAACTGTGTGGCTTTAAGTATCAGTGCTAGTACTGTATAATTACTGGTAAGTAAATAAAAAATCTGAAAGGTTTCAGTATTTCAGAGAAATTTGTATGCTTTATGATTTAGAACTGAATAGAGTAAGATTCACAGACTAAAGGGGTTAAATTTTGTTCCTGTCAAAATCAGTGTGGTAAGCTTTTCCCCATGCTTTTAATTTTTCACATCTTGAGTGCAGTAATTAATTTGAATTTGAGTGAAGTTCCAGATTTCTGGATTTAAAAGATTTTCTGACCAATATGCTTCTCTAACACTAGGTCCTTAAGCTTTGCTTCTACTTTATATTGGTGGTAATTCTGCTGAATTGTGTTGAAGTGTGTTTTGGTTATGAAATCACAAATCAGTACGTTTAAATGTGGAGCAGTTTTTCCTGTCTTGCTGTGTCATATCCACTACTTGAATGTGTAGGCATGAGACCTAGAGAAGAATGTCTATTCATCTGATTCACTGTTTCTCTAGTTTAATAATATCCTTTGGTTTTGTATTACCCCTAAAACTGTTCTGCCTGACTAGGCCTCTCTTGGTCATCTGTGTTTCTGCCACATCATCTCTGACATTTCTGCCACTGAAAGCCCCTAACCAAAACTGAATTACTTTGACTCTTGTACTCAGATGGTACATTTCTTATTCCAGTATTCATTTGCAAAGTTCAGTGTCATTGCCATGACATTCCTATTTACTTTCTCCTATTTTTACTGCTTTTTATTTATTTTGTGCCATTTCTTACTTTGATTTTTTAAAAAACTTTTTGATTTTCATTCATGCTGCATATTACTGTTGATTGATTTTTTTGTTTGCTTTTTACACTTTTGATTCTGTTAAATTCTGACCACTGTTAAATCACCTGAATTAGACTGTAACTTTTTAGAGCAGAGACATTCTTTTGCTTATTGATAAAATACTGGTTCTTTTCCAATAATGATATTAACTGATATCACTTCTATGGTAATACTAAAAGATGTTGATTGATTTGGAGGAGCTGTGTTTGTTTTAATTGTAATATTTTTGTTCCATCGCTCAGCATCTTACAGTAGAGAAAGAAACAAAAGAGAAAGAGAAATTCTACGAAGTTTTGTAAAACTAGAAGTTTTTGTTTATGGTAAAAATGATAAGACTGTCAGATGTAGCAGATTGGTTTAATTGTAGAAACCAGACTGCATTTGATGTTCTGTTTTTCGTAAGTGTGCATTTATTCCTAATATCTGTTAACAAACAAAATAACTGTGATAGGAATGTTTCCTTGTTCAATGATACATGTTCCAAAGAAGTGTTGTGATCAGCCTGCATGTGAACCACCATCAGAAGAGATGGCAAAACCTATCCTAGCAATAGTCTCAGAAATTCATTTGCAAGGAACAGTGATGTTTCTAAGCATCAGTTTTGGAGTGAAAGGAAGGCTGTGAGGTAGACAGTGCCCTAAAAGATATGGAGTGCCTATTCATTCCTTAATCTCATTTACAGCTCCTCCTTCTTATTTCATCAGTGATTCTGAAATTTCTCCTCAAGTCTGGTCTTGGTAGCTTGGGCTCTCCTTGTCCTATTCTTCTTTTAATGCTATTTGTTTTAGTGTGCTTTAGCCACACCTATTAATTTTGAGGTTGTTCTTTCCTGGGTCTCATGCTATTGCTCAAGAATTTGTACATCGAGCTTCTAGTGTAGGTTTTCTCTTGACCCTTCTCCTTCCTCATATTTTTGTACCTGTCCAAGTCACTTGTTGGTTCCTCATCTGTTCGATGTTCTCTTGCCTGTCATTCACTCTCAGCTCATCGGGGAAGTGGCATCTTTGGCGTTTCTGGGTGTTGTATAGGAAGATGGGTCTTCTGAGCACTTTAAGGATTTTTTTTCTCAAACAGCTTATCTTTTGTCTAGATTTGAGTAATTTTCCTGAAGAATGTCAAAGGCATATTGAGCCTTGCCAAAGCTTGTTTCAAAACAAGAGTTGTATTAACTGTCTATTCCAGCCTCAAGGGAATTCTTCGTATCCCACTGTTGTCCTTTCTTGCAAACCAAGCCCTTGCATGTGTAAAATTGTGAACTAAAACTCTTTTTAAAAAGTCATGTTTGAGGGTCAGAATAGAGTGCAAGTGGGGAAGAATTATATTTTCTTTGATTCTGACTAATTTTCAACCTTTACTGGAATGTGAATCAGATGACCTTCCTTTGACAGTACACACTCATTGTCTGAATTTATAAAGTGTGGTATTTCTGAATATGCTGTAGATAATTTGGATTGTGAAAGTGATCATACTCTCTTTACTTCTGACTGTTATAATACGGATTTCTTTGGCTGAGTATGTGCATGTGCTTCAATATACAGAAAATGAGTCACTGAAAATTGTGTGCAAGCAATCAGCTTGCTAGAACATAAGAGGGGGCAAGGTGGAAGAACTATTTCAAGATGGGAATGATTTAAAATCATTATATAATTCTATTGATTTTTGTGTAATAAAGGCAAGGGGCCATAATTGCAGTTATTTATAGCAATGAAATTTTCATTTAAGACACTTGGTTAACCTTCTGCTGGGAAAATGCTGGCAGAATGGAAGTTTTGGAAAGCCAATTGTTATTAATGGACATTTCACTGGTAATAGGAGGTAATCTGAGCTAGATTTTTAAAAATAAATAAAGTGTTAGGGGTATAAGAATAACAGTTCCAGACAGCAAGTCTATACAATTTATACTATTTGCGAAAAGATACTCTCTTTGCAGTGTTCACTGTAGCCTTTCCAATGCCCAAGGAAATATACCAAAGTAGTTCTAATGGAAAACAGCACTTTTTCCCTGACTTCCTTACAGTGGAACCTTGTTAGTGTTGGTTGGTTGGTTTTTGTTGGTTGGTTTGTTGTTGTTGTTGTTTTTGTTTTTTTCTTCTAGATGTGCTTAATGTTTCAAAAGTCATTAGAAGATACAATTTGGCATGACAGAATTTGAAATTGCTTTATGTTTTGCTTCTGCTCTTGATAATAAATTAAGGTCACCTCCCTTCTTATCAAGAAAAAGGTTTGAAAGACATTTCAGTGATATTATGGATTTGGCTCATCACCAGATATGGATCTCATTGCCTGATTTGAGTACATGAATGGTGCAAAACAGTTGGCAGGAACATGAAATGAAACAGCTGGTGAGAAGGGCAAGATCTTGCAGAATCAATAAAATACTGGAATTGCTATTGATAATAGTAAGGATACATATGTATTGGCTTAAGTTTGATTAAATCCAGATGCCTGCTTCTGATTCATCCTAATATACATTTGCAGTTAGAATATTGACAACAAATAAATTTTCTAATGCAGATAAGAGTCTACAGCCTTTCTTGCTTTAAATTTTCTTTTGTGTAACTCCACATGATTCTGTCTGCTCCTTCTTTTGTATTTCTTCTGTTACTCATTTCATAATGCCTTATTAAATGTTCCCTTACTCTTGTTTTATGTACCCTCTTTCTGTCCCACAGACAACTTCATTTCTCTGAGTTGTATTTAATTATGAAAAAAGGAGGAGGAGGAGGAAGAGTAAGAAGGAGTAGAAGAAATCCCCAGGAAGTATAATCTAGCCTCTTAGAGGAAAATTGCCTACAAATATGAGATGACTAAATTAACTTATAGAAATGTGATCTGAAAATATCAGATCTCATACCTTTACCTTACAAGCACAGTTTAGTTTGTCAAAGAACATTGGTCTTTATAAATAGCTCTATGTAAAGCAACACTTAAATAGAGACAAAGCTTTTAAAAGTGTCTAATGTGTTTGATTTGGTCATGTTATCTTTTCTTTTTTAAAAACCCAACTCAACAACAAAAAACCCCAGTGATTATTTGTGTTTAGCGTCTGTACTTCAGAATAGTTTATCTGTATCAGTGCATGTGAGCCTTCTTTTGTCTGTTCATTGATTAATAGAAAAGTCTTTCGTTCCTTTGGGGGTTTCTATTTGCAATTTTTTCTACTTTAAAGTATTATAACATACAACCATTTTCTACTGCTGCAGTGACTATGCAAACCTTAGGAAGTGAACCATAGAACCCATTTGGGAAGCAAAATTGGGAGTATGAAATAAAGACTTGTTTTTACAAACTTGCTCAGGTAGGGGAAAAGAACATTTATGGTCTAAATTTTAGCATTAATTAAAAAAACCCCTAGGAAGATCTCTTTTAAATTAAAAAAGTACTACAGAGGGATGTAATAATTTCACCTTGCAATTGTATATGACTTATGGTGGTGACAGAGGCTATAAGGCAATATTGTTTTCTAAGTATCTAGAATAAAATAATATGAGCCCTATTCCTGAAGTCTGTCTCTCTCCCAGACTGGCTGTAAATTGAAATTATTTCATTCAAAAGGACTATTGAAATAGATTGTTCTGTTACGGAAATAACTCACTGAGCAAGCTATACTATGTGATAAAAAGCTGCTGTCGTGCATCTTTGAAAACTGAAGCACTGAACAACCACATTGGCAATGTAATCTCATGTGACTAGCATTCATTTAATCATGAAAGGAAAGCACAGTAGATTAATCCAACAGTATAACATGGACAAGATATAATTTGGTGACACCTACGATACGAGTCAGGAAGAGATGATGTCCACTAATGGCATTAGAGATAATTTATTTCATTTACATTACAATAGGTAAAAGAGTTCTTGAATAGCCTAATAAGGAGAGTATGTATAGGTGTTTAAGAAACCTTAGGTGTTTTTCTTGAGTCTGTATCTGAGTTCTGACAGCTGGGCACAGGTAGACTTGGAAATTATTCCATTTCCTCCTTTCCTTGCAAGATGCTTTTAAAACATATAGAATTTAATTGTTAAATGAAATAATGTTTGCCATTATTTGCTTTTAGATGTTAGAGAAAAAATACTACCAAGAAACATAAAGTATAGCACCTTCATTTTTTAACTTGCAAAACATGTGAAATAGCAAGCATAATAAAAAAAAAATCAGTTTTAGTAAAGTTTGGGACAAATTTGAGGAAGGGATACTTGCTGTTGTTTCTTCCACTAGCTCAAATTCCTTACTGACTTGAAAGATAGTGGGCAGGGTTCTCTAATGGTACATGAAAGGCTAACCCCAGCACAGCCAGTAAAATTAATAGATTACAAAGTCAAGGAAACCCTTTGTGATTGGGTGAACTTTTGTGAATAACATGAGCAGTCATCAAAGCAAGTTGTGAACTAGTTAGTGTTTGACTTAAGGCACATCTCTTAGTACAGCTACTGTCAAAAGCTCTTGTCAGTCTTGATTTAAACATATCTGCTTTCATTTCAACATGGCTTTTGACATGTTTCCCATAACATCCTAAGAGTTAAGCTCAGGAAGTGCAGGCTAGGTGAGTGAATGGAGAGTTGGATTGAGAATTGGTAGGATGGCAGGTTTTAGAGGGTTGTGATCAGTGCCACAGGGTGTAGTTAGAGGGCTGCAGCTGGCATTGTGTCTCAGGGCTCGGTACTGTGTCTTTTCAAACTTACTGATGAATGATCTCCGTGGAGGGAGAGAGTACCAAACTGCGAGAAGTGGCCAATACCACAGAGTACTGTGCTGCCATCCAGCATGCTGCCATACTAGGCTTGAGAGCTGGGCAGAGAGGAACCTAATGAAGTTCAGCAAATATAAGTGTAAGATCCTGCAGCAGGGGAAGAATAACTCCGTGGCCCAGCACAGAGTGAGGGCTGAGCTGCTAGGAAGCAGCTCTGTGGAGAAGGATCTGGGGGTGCTGGTGGACAACAAACTGTCCCTGAGCCAGCAGTGTGTCCCTGTGGCCAAGAAGGCCACTGGGATCCTGGGCTGCATTAGGAAGAGCATTGGCAGCAGGTGGAGGGAGGGGATGAGCCCTGGTGAGGCCTGACCAGGAGTGCTGTGTCCAGGTCTGGGCTCCTCAGTAACAGAGAGACAGGGAGCTCCTGGAGCGGGTCCAGTGAAGAGGCAGCAAGGCAGCATCTCTTATGAGAAAAGGCTGAGGGAGTTGGGCCTGTTTGGTCTGCAAAAGAGATGACTGAGAGGGGACCTCATCAGAGCATATGAACCTCTGAAGGGCAGGTGACAAGAGGATGGAGCCAGACCCTTGTCAAGTGGTGTCCAATGACAAGACAAGGGGCAATAGGCATAAACTGAAACACAGGAAGGTTCATCTGAATACGAGAAAAAACTATTTTGAGGGTGCCGGGACACTGGAACAGTTGCCTAGAGAGACTGTGGAGTCTCCTTCTCTGGAGATATTCAAAACGTGCCTGGACCCGTTCCTGCAACCTATTTTAGGTGAAGCTTGTTTAGCAGGGAGGTTGTACTAGGTGATCTCCAGAGATTCTTTCCGACCCCAACCATTCTGTATTTCTGTGAATTTCAGTTGTGGAAAATCACCTAGAGCTCTTGGATTGATCTGAAGTGTTCTTACCTTCACTTCCAAAAGTGTGTATCTTATTTCTAGTCAAATGCCATATAGCCTGAGGACTGCAGAGAGTTGCAGAAAAAAACCCCACAAAAATGACAGATTAAATTCTCTGCAGATGAAGATTAGTATGTGTGTTTGTGTGCATGTAAATAGTCCCCACACATTTAAAGTCATCTGAAATGATTGTTATTTCTCTGTAGTTGAAAGCAAATGAGTTATGGAAATTGGGAAAAGAATAGAGAAAACACCAGAAAATACATCATGGTGTTACCATATAAATCAGTGACACAGGCACATTGTGTAGCTTTTTGCACTTTGGATCCCAGAAGCTCCACAAGGAAACAGTAGTATTAAAAGGTTACAGCAAAGGCCAACAAGTCAGCCAACAGTATGGAAGAATTTACGTATAAGGCATGGGTAAGGATGGTATGAGTAGAGTAAAATAGAGGTCTTCAACTGCAAAGACAGATGAGAACAGTATGCCATAGCCTTTTGTGAAATCATGGAAGGATTAATATGATAAATAAGAAATTATTATTGTCTCAGCTGGTGGAAGAAGTAGGAAGTGTTGAATGAAACAATCTGACAGCAAATTCAAAGCAAAGGTATTTTTTGATGTAACTCATAATTAAATATGGAAATTTGTCACAGGATCTTGTGGAAGGTTATTTTTTTTGCAGGTTCAAAAACAACTGGAAAAATACTTTGAGGGTTATCTTATAAATAAGACATTATCTCATTCTCAAAAAATCCCTGAACTGCAAATAGCTAGAGGCAGGCAGAATAATTCTGAGGAAATATTCCTCTGTGTGTACCCTGTTTTTAGTTGTCCCTAGACTCGTGCTCTTGGTTATTGTGCAGAATTTGGGGCTGTGTGGAGGTTCTGATGGATATGGTGTGACCTTTCTCAAGTGATGTGCTTCTTTCTTCCTTGTTTGTAAGCTACAGACTCACTAATGTTTAAAGGTTGAGATGGTGTCAGTTCAAAAATTTTGGAAGGTATTGAAGTCGTATAAAGAATTCACTTTTCTGTAATTTTAAGATTTTTTTACACACTTACTGGCTTCACCACCGGTTGATATGTAAGTATATAGCAGAGGAATAGCCAGTTGAATTCCCTGTGAAGTGTCAATACTGCTCATTGAGGCAGACTATACAAATGGGTATTTTAATGTCTTATAGTTCCAGGAATATTGAAGAACACTAGGGACTGTCTTTCTAGAAGTGAAAAAATGCTATCAAATAGAACTATTTAGATAACTGTAGATCCATGAATTTGATATCAGTTCTGGGGAAAAAAAGAATGGAAAAAGCTGCTACAGGATTTGGTTAATTGAGATTTAAAGTATGGAGGCAGCCCTTGAAGACCCAAAAGTTGGTCAAGGACCAGGTATCACAAAGAAAGGAATGCACTGAGCAGATGTATGTCGAGGCTGTTGGGCTGCAGGCTTTGAGTTGCCAGGAACACAGAGAGGCATCTGCTGTAACAAAGCTTCCTTCTACGCAGACGCTGCTTTGCTATGTCAGACCCTTCCCAAAGCAGTTTGTATCTGCCATAAATATATGTAAACCCTTGTGCTTCTGTTTTAAGTCAGAGTTTGTGCCAACAGAGGCCTGAATGTCTGTCCTGTGCCTGTAGCCATAAACTGGTTTTGTGTGAACTGCCTCTGCTTGTTTGTTCAAAAAAAAAAAACAAAACCCCAAACGAACAAAAAACCAAAACAACAACAAAAAAAACCCCAAGCCAACTCTCTATATATGAATATACATGAAAAAAATATATGTGAATATATATGAAAAAAATATGTATTACTATAACCAATCCACTATAACCAATCAGTCAGTTTGGCTTTCTGAAAGATAGCTCTTTCCACCTGGTTGGAAGTAATGCATAATATTGCTGTCATGTATTTATAGTGCAAATGGTTTGAAGTGTTTTAGTGCACTTTTTCTCATTACAGTAATTTTGAAGGCAGGGGATTATTTAATGAAGGGGTTGAGAGAGATGTAAATGGTCATGGTGAATTTTGTGTTCATTTGTAACTCAAGGTGAAATAGACTTACTGCATCAGTGATTTAACTGTAGGAGCATAAGTTCTGGATTTTGCTCCTTACTTTCTATTAGCTTATATAAGTTCTTTTAATAAAAGGATGGAAGTGTAAAAGTATCTTATGTTTTACCTGTAACATAGTCTTGATTAGACATGAAAATGAATGCAGAAGATAGGCCAACAGCTCAGCAACATGTGTACCTGCAAGCTTGTGCTTCTATTTGTGGATTTCTTTTAGCTGATAATTGCCCAAAATGGACAGTTGGCACTTTTGGTTTGTGTCTAATTTGCTTAATTTTTAACAGACTTATTAAACTGTTTCTTCCCACTTTAATATTTATTGCTTACTGAATTAGTTGGGGAGAGGGTCCCATATGTATGGACCACACGTACTGTTTTGCTAAGCAGATGTGCTTTCTTTGAGCAACTGCTTGTTGTTATTTTGTAATGTGGTTTATTCATTTCACATATACAAACAACTCAATACAGAGTGGAAATGAAAAGATATCCTTGTCAGATGCTTAGTGATCCTTAAACAACTGATTATGATAAAGGTGGAAAAATAAATATTGACTTACTCCTCTCAGGTGAAAAGATTTTACATAATTACACATTTTGGAAAACGCTTCGTGACTCTTGGGCACCTGGTGTGATTCTTGGGGATGGTCCTGTACAGGGCAGGTAGATGGACTCAGTGATCCTTGTGGGTTCATTCCAAGTGAGCATATTCTATGATTCTTTGATATTTATTTCTGGTTGCATGGAAGTTTTGGTTTTGAAACTGATAATAAACTGTTCATTTAGTTAATACATCTGAATTCTTTGAGGATAAGTGAAAGAAATAATGCACTTAAAATAAAAGTAGCATTTATCTTGATGACTTAATATTATTAATGAATATATCTGAAAAAATACACCCTTTAGAAACATTATGTATTGAACAAAAATTAGTTGTATCCAGTTCTTCTTCCTGTAAGTAAGCTTTCCACTTGTTCTAGCCCTCTCATATTTTCAACTGAGCTTAAAAATCTTTAACTGCAATTCTCAGTTCAGAAGTTTCTGAAACACAAGATTTTGAGTAAGCCTTTTGAGATCTTCTTAGAATAATCACCTGGTTTTTCTTAAATAAGGATTTTGATTAGCTGGCATGTTTAGAGTTTGGAGTGGTGGTTTTTTGGGGGGCAGGGGTTGTTTGGTTTGTTTTGCTTTTAAATTGTGATAAGCAGTATCTTTTACAAAAGGGAAGGCAGAAAACTCAGAAAACATGTAAGTTAACAAATCTTCTAGTGTGAGAACAGTACTTGGAGAAACAAAGGTTGAATTCCAGTTCTTATTTTTTTCTCTTTTTTAATATCCAAGTCTGAACCACATCCAGCAGATAAAAAGCTGTCTTCTGAAATCAGCTAGCAAAAGCTATGTTGCATTTGCTGCTTGTTGCAGATATTATTGGTTTATAGTAGGCTTTGATGGTTCAAGTCATGGAAATTGTGAACTGGTTCTATTGAAACTTACAGCCGTACTATTTTAGTTTATATTGTACAAAACCTACTTCCTCTCTTACAATTTTTTCCGTGTGTGTTGGATATGAGACAAAGTATCAGTGCATGTTCTATAGGAGCTGTGAGAAGGCAGGAAGAATTCTTGCTGGATGAGGGTGATATGTGAAGTAAGACATGGGAAGAAATGATTGAGAGAGAAAAGGACAGAAACTCAGGAAAAATAAAGAGTGCTGGAACCTGTCAACAACAAAACGGCTGACATTATGGGTGCACTAGCAAAAATTCAATCAAATTCTCATTAACTACATTAATACAAAATTGAAAATAATTAGAATAATAGAAATGTCTTTGCTTGTATTAAGCAGAAGACTTAAGTGTGTTTAGAGAAGTGGGTTTCCCCCCCTGCCATGGCAGTGAAAAGTGTGACTAGTAGAACAAGTTTCGTATATATAAAGTATTCCACAGTAATATGCATGAGATGACCCCTTTCTTATGGAAGTTGTTTCACATATCCTGCCATTATTTTAGGAGCGTGTTCTTGACTCCTTATACTACAATGAGTCTTGTCTCATATCAACTTGAGTCTTTTAGTCTCATACTATTCTACCAGTCTTTGGCAAGTAAGTTCAGTTTTCCAGCACTTGCAAGAATTCTTAAATGCTTTGTGCACCAGTGAAGGGCTCATAACGGGCATTTCTGAATGGCAAATTAGTCTGTCTTTAGCAAGGAGCAGGCAAGAGAGATATTTAGTAAGTTAGCAAAATATGAAAAAAAACAGAACAAACTGAAGGTTATATTAGATAAGAATATCGTATCATCAGATGTACTAAATAAAACCAAGGAAAGTGATACAGAGAGAAGTAGAGGAGATATTTAAAACAATTGCTAGAAAGAGAAATATTGCATCTTAATAATTAGAAAAAATTGTGCGAAAACAAAAGCAGCAGCAGCAAAGATGTAGTTTTTCAGAGCTGCTATTGATTACAAAATTGACCAGTGTGATAATATAAATGGTGTGTTAAATGATATAAAATTCTTAATGCTTTTCTAATTTCAAGGGTTCTGGGAGGTTTTTGTATCTGAGAAAATGTATTTTTCTCTATGACTTCTAAGTGTATTTTTTTGATTAAAAGGTATAGTGTTTATTTTTCAAGCCCTTATAGATGGTAGAATCTCATTCTGAAATGTTTTGTATGCTATTTTCATGTAGGATTCATGTCTGTGTGACTCCTGTGAATGCTGTAAAGGAGTGAAAAAAATGAGATGATCTGCACCTTCTTTTTTATAATTTAACTGGGGGACGGATGTCCAGTCTTCCTATTGACACTCTGACACAGTACCTTGGGGTGCATTAACATGGTGCTGTTTCCTTAGTGTGCTGTAGTTTGCCTTTCCTAAATAACTGATCAACACCTCTAGCTTTATTTAATATTCTTTTATATAAACAGAGATTTATTATTCTATGATAAAAGATATCCTCTTACATCTGCTGCTGTGGTGCAAAATATTGTTTGCTTTGCCAGATTAAATAGATAATGAAGTGCAGTAAATGTTTTGTGGTACTCTTAACAGAAGCATGGCTTTTAAAAATTTTCTTTCTTAAACAGCCACGCATGGAAATATGTATTAGGATCTTTGGAAGGGTTTAAATCTTAGGAAATATTTCACTCTGGTATAAGTCAAGAGATCATTTAAGAGTTTGTCCTTTAAATAACCTTAAAATCAAAAGAGAGATGTTATTTTTACAGTATAGGAAATCTAAGAACATCTAATATCTGTCATTGAATTTAAACTTCAGTGTTAGTATAAAGAATTTTAAATAATTGGAGGGGTTTTAATACATTAAAGTATATGTTGATCTGATAAATAATCAAAGCAGGATATGAAATAAAAACTTACCTAGGAGATACTTGATTGAAGCTCTGTCTGTGCTCTGTCAGAATATACTGAGACTCACTCAGCAGATAGGAAGCTTTTTTCTATTTGAAATGCACTGTGCACTCTCGTCTTCTGATTTCTTTTTCACAGCGTCTTCTTGTTCACTGCTGCTTTGCTCTTGTGGTATTGGTTGTTTCCAGTTTATTTCCAGACATCTTCAGTATCTGAGTTTTTCCACATTCAGGATTTTTGTTAATTCTGCCTTGATCAGGTAACAGAAAGGACCTGTGAGCTTTGCATCTTTCCCTCCTCAAAAGAAAAAAATATTTTAAAAAGGCAAATGCACTGACCCCAGTTAACTCAAGTATTCAGCACTCATTTAAAAGATCATTTAAATATTTGATATCCAGTAAATTCCATCTGTTTTCTGGTGCTGTTCCAACACTGAAAAGTTATTTCCCTACACATTTTGGTAGCCTCCACATTTTAGATTTTTGTAGGAAATATACAGGATCAGTAGGCATCGAGTCTTAACTTTTAATCCATGCAACATTATTCTGTGAAGGATGATGAAGTCTGCCTCTCTCAGCTACTCATGCTTCTGTCAGACACAGATGTGAAATGCTGCTTTAGAGAGAGAGGGGGAAAAAAAATCCTAAAGGCTGTAGTGTTTTGTCATCTCTCAGGACAGTGAGCATGCATGGCATCAATGAGTGGCAGATATGAGCTATTCAAACCAGTCACTGAACTGACAGGATGACGCTTTCATACATAATAGAACTATTAATTATTTCTTCTGATGGACGGCAGTGTGTACTAGAAGAAAAAGCAGCAGATGATAATACTAGGTTTGATAGGTTCTCTGTGTTTTAACAGCTTGTCATTAAGAAACAAACCAGGAAAAAAACTACTGTTTTGGGATATAATCAGGTAAAACAGACCAGAGCTGTTTTGACAATGTGGATGTCATTCACAGGGTTAAAAACTTCAGTCAGGTTAAGGTCTAGTCAAAGCTAGCTTTTTATAAAAAAAGATGTTCTAACAGATCTGCTTTAAAAATAATAGTTTGTGTTTTGCTTTATGTAGCCTTTCATTTGGGGAGCCTAGCTGTTGTCTTGTAGGTTTTAAATTATAACTTAATTTATGGATTAAACCCACACCTTTCTTTTTTTTCCCCTGTGAAAGGAAACCTTAACATTTAAAAAAAATGTTCTTCAAAGGACTGTCTGTATGAAGATTATGTTCAAACTCATCATATACTTTGTATCATAGACACGCACAAATCCATTTCTAATTAATTTAGATATTTAAATTGTCTGATTTAATGATGAGGAACCGCTCTCTCAAAGTTAATATGGAAAAAATAATATATTTTGAAGAACTCACTTCAGCAACATAAGCCTTCATAAATATAAAATATGATGGATAAAATCTTCATTCACAGTATCAATGTTGTTAAGGGCAACATATGATGATTGTGGGGAAAATAATGCCATGTTTAGAACTTTTCTGTAAAATAGAGGGGTTTTTTTCCCTCTCAGAATCTTCTTTGTTGTAACTTTTTTAGAAAATAAATATTGGCAAAAAAATGTTTACAGTCAATTTATTTCTTTTTTTTTGCCTTCTATACCTTGAAGGAGAAGAAGAAATGAAAACTACTTTAAAACCAGCATGAAATGTAACCCCTACGAAAAAGATCATGGGTGAAAGGGCTACTTCTTCTGGTTTGTACTTGTTTACTCTAACGAAGAGGAACCTCTGCCTTCACTGAAGAGGAAAACTTACCTTCATCTTCCTTGTTATGAAATGATGGAGAGCATCTGGATAAAGCTTTTTCTAGTTTATCCAGTCAAAATCATGAGCACTGTTATGCCCTTATATCACATCAAATAACTTTTGGAATATTTTTGGTCTCTAGCCTTGCATTCCCTCTAGCTCCAGACCAAATGCAAGCCTAGAAGTATACGATGGCTGTAACTTTAAATCTAAGTTGTCAATTTTGTCTCTTTAGATAACAAGTCGAGTTGCCAAGGATACAATGGGTACATGATATAAAGTCCATGCTGAAAGTACTGGAATGAGGCATACTTTCTGAAATAATATTAACACTTTCTCTCTCGTGATTTCTGTCTTCACATACACAATCGACGCCTGGAGTTGGTACCCAAGCTGAACTGAAAGTATCCTAAATTTATTAGCATATTTCATGAAAGTGTTGATTCTTGTGTAAACCTTCCAAGTAATTGGAATCAGACAAGGCACAACCTTTGTATTCTCAGATAGTTTTTTGGGCGACAAACACTAGCCTGGTCTACTTCCCCCTTTGCAAATCCCAAAACAGAGGACTCAAATATCTATGCTGTGATTATTCCCTGAAGAAGTCCTGAAGCAAAAAATAATTTTTGTATATATATATATATATATGTATATATATATATATATCCCACTTTTTTTCCCTCTTCAGGACAAGGTAAACTGAGCATTAGTAACTGTGTGGTGGCATCAAAAGTATTTTGCTGTCTCAAACCTGGAGATGAGGATAACTCAGATGAAGTAGCATGTTAAAATTTAGGGGATGACAATAGTTCTGACATCTTAATGTACAACTTTAGTCTGGGATAAGACATGATTGGTGTTAAGAATTCAAACACTGAAGATGAAGGTGGTTAAACTTTTCAACCTTGAATACAGAACAAAGAATTGTATTTCTGGGATGGTGTTCTGAAAATCTTTTTCATTTGGTCAATCTGCAGCAGGAATAAGTTATATATAAGCTGCATGACTAAAGTGGATATGTAACATCTGTGGTGGAGGATGTTGCTGGTATGACTGAAGTAGCAGAAGCTCCAAGCCCACACCACTGAGCATTCCAAAGGGCCTATAGTCCATCTTGTGACTGGATATCTCCTGTATGATAGTCAGTGCTGCACTAGGGCAATACTTCCTTGCAGAGTTTGCTTATCTTGGACTCACAGGATGGCCTAATGGGGGATTCCATGTCCGTAAATAACATCAGTTGACATGAAGTTCTCACACCTCTGAGCCAGCAGTAAGGAATCACAGGGGGCTGACTACATCCCTCTACTTTGTTTCATTTGGATCACAGGCGTGTTGTCTTCTGCATAACTTTGTGACAACAGAAAAGTTAACTTTGTAGTGAGGTAAAAGTCCCGTACTTGGACAGACAAACTTCTGTTTCAGTTCCTACTTTTTTATGCAGTCTTATGCACAAAAAACTACTGTGTAGCTTTAGTTAATGGTGGGTTGAAACTCTGCACCTGAAAATTTGATCTAGGGTGAATAATGTACTTACCTGCTTTAAGAAGAGTGCTTTTAAAAAGTTGCATAAGAAGTGAGCAGAATACTTTCTTAAGAACATTTTGCATTTTAAGTGTGCGACCATTTGATTTGAAAGCTCACTGAAATTACCTTGCAATCTCACAGTGATATTTAATATTTACAGTATCAAAGCTAGTAGCTTTGCAAATAGTAATAAGCCATGTATTGTCTGTGTTAGTCCATTCACAATTACTAATTATGGATTCTTCAAGTCTTAAGGGCCAAGTATTACCCTCACTGTATGAAAGTAATTTGTCAAGTATATTGGAAAAAATATTTTTCTAATAAGACTGAGTGATCAGTAAAGCTGTATCTCAATGAACCATTTCTACAAGTTATAAAATGCATGATAATCACTAACATTGGCACTGCAAATGACTTTGAAAAAAACCTAAAAAAGGACATAGTGATAGAGAATACTTTTAAGCATTTTCATTTTTGAGAATTTTATCAAATATTTACCATTTACCTAACAGCTATATGCATGGAAATCCTGTTTTTATGTTTTTTCTGAATATTGTCATTCAGCTTTTAGAGAACTGTAAGATTACCTGTTTCAAGCAAGTTGATAACTAGTAGTTGCTTTTCAGAGAAAAACGGTGTATTTATCAGAATTCTTGAATTGCTGAAGAACTAATGTTCTGAAGAAAATGTCATCATTATTTCTGCTTTTGTTGCCTAGAAGTATTTCTTGCCTTTATGAACAAAACACTCTTTTACCTTCTTTTATCCCTTTTTTTTTTTCTTTTTTGGAGGGGGTGTTTTGTGTATTTTGTGTATTTTGGGATCTCCTATCAATAATTATTGATCATTGGAGATTAAATAATTCTCTTTTTTTCAACGGAATATTTGATTATCTTCCAGCTAAATGAAGTTCATCTGCAAAATTGTATTTTTCAGTGTTTAATATAGAATGTGTTGTGTCTGAAAATAAAAAGAGTTTTCAAAGTTTGAAAATTATGAAATCAATTGGATATTTAACACTGAATAATTTTTGAGTTAAGAATATGCCAACCTGAATCTTAAAATTATTTTGAATTTAACAGCAATATCTGCTAGCTCTCAGTGAAAGCAGATATGTAGGCATTTCTTAAAATTGATTGTCTTCTCATTAAGTGGATATTTCCTGTAGTCTGGAAAATGTTATAGATCAACAAGCTCAAAAGAGAAATGGAATGAGATCGCTTAGAAGAAAAGGTATTTTTGTTACCTAGGAAATGAGTGAGTAAAAGTACTTAGCACAACTCTTATCATGTCAGACATCTGAGGGCCTTTGTGTTTCCCAGGTTTTAGTTATGGCAGTAAAGCTAAGCTTGAAACAAATTTGCATTAATATGAAATTCTTTGAAAAGACAGACAAATAGTTTGTTTTCTACTTTTCTAATCAAAGTGTTGCTAGTAGATGAATTTGGATGCTGTAATAAAAATGTATACCACTACTCCTAATAATGATAATTTAACAATATTTCTAGTGCTGTTGGTTGCTACTAGCATTTTATTGGAAATTTTATTCAGTGAAATTTTGCAAGAATGACACTTGCAATTAAACTCAATTTCTTTCTTTGAGAAAGGTAACTAGTGTGCTAACACAGAGTCTGATGAATTTGTTTTAGAAATCATACTATGAACATTTTTGTGTATTAAAATTTGACTGCTTTGGTATGTTTTTTCCCCCATTATTTCAATATTAGAAACAGCCAAAGATTTCTGCTTTTGTTTAATACAGTATTAGGAAGGGTAAGTAGTGATTGTTTCACAAATATATGCGCTTCAATTATATTTTTAATCACATTTTAATTAATGGATCAGTATTTGTGAATGTGCTGTCTGTTTGATTCAGCCAAATTACAGCAAGTTGCTGTTACTAAACTATTCAGATTGGTAACAAATTATGAAACTGTTTTGAAGACTGAACAGTTTTGCATAATTGTTGTTTGTTAACTTGTGATATCTGATGAATATGTGCTCACCAGATGCTGGCCAGATATCTTTCAATTGACTATTTTTTAGACTGCTCATGAACAAAATGGACCATGACCTTGGATTCATTTTGGATTTTACACTATTTTGGCAGTCCTACCCCTCACCTATGCCCCCTTGCCTGTGATAAATGCAAGTTTTGCAGGTTTTTTTGAGTTGATGTTTTTGGGTTTTGGTGGGGGTTTTTTTGTTGTTGTTGTTTTTGGTTTGGTTTTTCGTTGTTTGTTTGTTTGTTTGTTTGGTGTGTAGGGGTTTTTGGTTGTTTGTTGGTATGTTTTGGGGTTTTTTGTAAAGGTAAGGAGCAATAATACTGTGACCACAAATTTTGGAAGAGTTTGTGGGGGGTGGTGTTGAAGATTTTTAAGTTTTGCTTATGCATATTCTTCCTTTCTCTCTCAATTTGATCTTTCTAGTTGCCATAACAACTTCATAATAGCAGCACATTTACTGCTGTAGTTAAGGTTGTGTCAGCACTTCCATTATAAGCTACTGTTTTCAGGAATTTCTAATTTATTCACAAGCTTAAAAATGGCATACAGTAAGTCTATGTAATTGATTTTAATGTATGGTACCAACTTTTTGAAAGCTGCTGTTGTCTGAGCTCTGATGGCATGTATAAAATAGCATATTGTTCCAAGTGGGTTTTTTCTTTTCTTTTTTTACTGAGAAGCAGCAAAACATTTTTAGTCTAAAATTAATTTTGACTGGTTCCCATCTGCCAGAGGTATGAGAATCAACATGTTCTTTTGCTCTACCACAATGCCCCATCACGCCTGTATCCAGTTAGACCCATCTGTTCCTGTTAGTTAAAAGGTTAGTGTGATCATGGCGCTTTTCTGGGAAGCAGGAAAAATATAACCTTTTTAATAACAGAGTTTCACATCTCATTAAGAAATAAGTGTTTGACAGCTTCAATACTTTCATAATTATTTTTATGTTAAATAAAGACCAGCAATGTTAAATAGTGGATGATTTTTGAAAGGCAAGAAGTAGAGGGTGAGTCTGTTTCTAGTACTGAAAAAAGTTAGTTATTTATTGTAGATGCAGTTCCTCTTATAGAGTTTTAGCAAGGTGTTGTGCATAACTACAATATAACTTTCTGAAATCTGGAAATTGTTTAACCTGGGAAACATGTCAAAGCAGTTACATAATTTGCTGAAGGTGTTCTGTAACTCCTTGAGTGATTCCACTAAGCCTGTGATAAAGGGATTGTTTAAAGACTTTATTTCACCCAAATAGATTTTGGGAATTTTATTTAAACACATGTACTTCAGGCAAATTTACAAGGCACAGCACAAACTTGCTATCATGAATAATTATGAATTATATACTTCTGAGGATTCATGGGATATTTGTTTCCTTTTTTTTCACCTATCTTATTGCCAAATGTATTTCAAGACACTTGCCCCGAAACAAAATTATGTTGTTTTGCTGTACAAAACAGTATAACAGTATGTTATTTTAAAAGCCCCAAAATTTCATATTCTTTTTAATCCCAAATTGCTTTTATTTTTACTTTGAATTCAAGCCTTCACTTACATAAATTACTTAAATTTAAAACATGTTCGTTTTTATTTAGTTAATCTATGGTTCTACTGTAATAAGGTGTAGTGGCAGGTATTTTGACATTTGTATCATCTTGGTTGATGTTTGTAAAACTTCAGCAACAATGTGTAACTTTAAAAGAAAGACGAATTTGATTCAAAGGGTATGTAGTAATCACGGCTGTTCTTTTCAAAGGCAAAATTCTTTGCTTTTTACTATTAAAGGAAAATATCTCTAATTTAATCATCCTAGTATTAAAGTATTTAAGTATATCTTATTCTGAAGAAAGATTGTAGGTACTTCTCAACTGAGAAATATAAATAATTTTTTTTAAAAGTTCATTGATGCTTTCAGCACAGACTTTCTGTTTTAGTCTTGACAGGTGAAATATTCAGACTGGATATCCTGTGTCTGAAGATATTGCCCTTCTATTGCTTCACTTCTTAATGTGTTTTCCACTTCTCTGCCAGAATTGGTTTAATTGTTGGCCATTTTCTATGGCATGGCTTTGAAATCATATTCAAAAAATTTCTTTTGAGAGCTTTTTCCCAACTGAATATGAGACTTAACAGCCAAAACCCTATAAGTGTTGCAAGAAAACCCACTTAACTGCTCCACAAAGAAATTATTTTGAAAGTGCTACATTCTTATGATATTTGCAAATGGCATTTATTTTTCTAGGTTTTACAGAAGTATGCATTTGTGCTTCTATCATCTTTTGTTAGTTTTTCCTTTTGCTTCCTCCCCATTCCCTGAATTCATGGAGCTTTGATTTTCTGAGGCTTCTTAGACCTGAAGAATTAATTTTAAATTTAAGTATGAAGGGTTAGTTGCTTTCTAGGTTCTGTGTCCTGTTGTGATTCCCATTGTAAAAGATTTTGTCCTTTCTGTGATAAATAAGAATTAATGGGAAATTTTGCATCCTTTGCAGACTTCATAGCTGTGAGAAGTTACTCCATCTCATGTCTGCAACTGTCTTCTTAGGAGTAAATATCTGAACAAAATCCTAGCTTGGTGCTATTGTTCAATAATACCCTTCAAATGAGAAGAATCATGGAAAGAAATGTTTAATATTGCAGGCTTTGGCGAAACTTTAGTCTGTCTGCATTTACTTTGAAATCTGTTAGGCAGTTCTCTGGAGCTGTTGAACTTACCATAGTTAAAAGGTTTTGTAGAAATCCTCTGAAAGGTCTCCCTCTTTATTCGTGACAATTGGGGTAAAAGATAAGGTTTGATGTCTGTTGCATCTCAGAACAGCAGTATAAAACTAACAGCATCAATATAGTCTGGATTGTTGGGATAAGTTGTTGCAAAAGCTTTTCTTTTTTCTAAGACACCTGCTGTGTTATCTTCAATGCATTAGAGATTAGGTAGGGGAAGTATATATTTATGAAGGGAAGATTTAAATAGAAGTACAGATCAGGGTTTGCATTTTTTTAAAGCTCATGATTTACAAATTGTATAAGCTATTATCTATAAATGCCTAGGTACAGCTTGTTTCCAGAAAGCAATCAGCAACAGGTCTCCTTTCTTCTCTACTTCATGTCTATATAATTTTGAAAACAATTCCCTTAAAAAAAATTTCATGGTTGCAAAATTACTGACAGTGAAAAAACTTTTTGGGCATTCACTAATATAATTTTTTTTGTCCTTTCTTTCTAATAGATAAACATTAATTTTGCTGAAATTCTATTCAGCCTTCAGTTCAAATTTTAAGTTTCAGACTTATCTGAAAGGTTATTAGTTTCCTGTAGATTTTTTTCCTAGGTTAACTAATGTTGTTTGCAAGCCATTTGTGTAGATGTCACCCAGCAGACAGTCATGTGTCTGAAGAACACATGCCCATAATTCAGATGGTTTCATAGTGATGTTATGTGGTTAATTCTCTGTCTTGTGATGTGACAAATGAGCTTGATGTTTGTATTCTGCAGAAGGGCAGAACCATCCCACAAAAGACACAAAACAGAGGAATGATCTCTGAAGTCTTCCAGGTGAGGTAGAAAAACAGGTCTTGTTCAAAAACATCAATGATTTTCCTGCTGTATCTCTGCTTTCATACATATATTATTCAGGAAAAGGAAGTCGTTTCTTCCTGCTTTCAGATTGTGTGCAGGTTTTTCTAAAGACTCATTTATAAGCTTGGCAATTTTGAAGTGAAATCTGTACACAATAAATACAATTTGAGCTTGCCTAATAATTAGGATGCAATTAAGGACTACTGCAGCGGTGCAGTTTAAAATCTAGCCCATTAAGTAATGAATTCATAATATTAAGGATACTGGAAATTTAGTTTGCTCTTCTAAATTCTGTATGTTACTGTCCAGTCTGTTAAGTAACCTGTTATGGTTTATGCATTTTAATCCTATAATTTTACCAGTTTAAAAACATCTACTGGAACCTTTGCCAGAACTATGAATTAGTGAAGTAATGAATTCACTTTCGCAGGCTTAAAATCTATTTCTAACAATAGATAAGGAAATCTAAAGGAGAAAGAAATCCAGCTTGGATTCCTTTCTCCTTTAGACAGAAAGAAATCTGTTTCGAAGGGGAGTATTAATGAATGAGGCATTATCAAGAGTGCACACTGGAAGACCAAAAAAATCAGGGAAGATGAGAAAGTTACAAATGTCTCAGCATCATGAGTACATTATCTGGCTGTTTTATATAGATGTAGGGGTGTTCTTCGTTGAGATTCATTCTTTTGCATTTTAGTCAGCACTTCACTATTCAATTAGAATCCTGGGAGCTGGTTTGTCTCTGGCCACTTGTGGAGCAGGGACTGGAATTGTGTCTCAGAAGGAAGATGTTCTGTGTTGTTTTGGTGTTTGGTTGTTTTTGGTTTTTTCCTCCTAAGGATCTACTGCTGCAACATTGGGAATTGGGAAAAAAACTCAGTAGAACACCTTTATAATTATTTGTGACAGATTCCACTTAACTCTCTTTCATTTTAAAATTATTTTAGAATTTTGAGAAAGACTGTTTTGATACCTCATGTCCCTTTTACAATTTCAAGGATGCTATATTTGCAGTATAATCTATATGTAATACAATACTTGTCTGTTTGCATACTGAGTGTTAATTAGCTCAGTTACAACTTCTTAAATTGCATTTTTAAAAGTTTGTCAAGTAAAGATGTCCTAGGAGAGAATTAGCCTTTTGCTGAGTAGTGCTGGTGTAATGCAGATACCATCTTCAAACACCTGTTTGGGCATGCAATTCTGGTTTTGTCACTGAAACTACAGGTCAAAAAGTGTCCCCTTACACCTTGGTGTCCAGGCTTCTTTTGACATCTGGAGTAGGAATGTACAGTAGGAAGAACCCAATAACTTTTAATAATTATCTAGAGATTTAAATAGTATTTTAATGCAATTATTTTCCATTTCCATTCAGCTGGGAATTATGAAAATATATACTTTGTTTTTTCATTATATGCTTTTTTGACTGACTCAATGTATGAATGCATTTGCCAGCTGGATTATGAGTATGATGCTTTATGCCTTATCTCAGCTTTATTTTTAAGGTATCTCTTTTCTTCCAATCACACAGACGTCAAGTCTCAGAGGGGAGCACAAGACTCATGCTTCTGTGATTCATCACATGGTCTCCTGCCACACTGCAGGCAACCTGCATAATGGCAGCAAAAGACTCCTATCTCAGTACGCTTCTGTCAGCCACGTGTAAAGCCTACTTGGGTAGAGGAGGAAAGGTTTGCAGACCAAAGAGGCCTGGCCATCAAGAGCTGGGTGAGAGGCAATAGGCCATGCAGAAGCACAGAGAAAGCCTCAGGCCCTGCCTTGCTTGCAGTTGTGGTACCTGCAGGACAGGGACATGTGTCTCACATGAGCAGATACAGATATATGTCTGCATCATCAGTGAATAGGATTGCCCATTCCCATTGTTGTGTTTAATGCATACAACTTCTACATTTGATTCTAGTATAATTCAGAGAGCGGCTTTTTTGGGAAAGCCTGTCTTGTTGCTTGCCACTTTAAAATAGAGACAAACATTAAAATTCAACGCTTGCAAAAGAATGCATCTATGCAGTAAATATCTCTCACGGACACATGACCACTTGTGCGATGGGAAGAAACAGGAAGTTAAGCTGTGTTTCTACTCATCCAGAGACTTTGAGTATCTTCAGAAATGTCAGGCTTTGCTTCCTGCTGCGTATTTGAATGGAGCAGTGTTCCATGAAATCTACCCTCAGATGGAATAGGCTATGTATGCAGAGGGAAGTTTTGTTTTTCTTTGTTTCCTTTGTCTTTCTAGGAGATTTGTTTGACCTGCCTCTTCAGGAATAGTGTATCTTCCCAGTCCTCTGTTTTCCACAATTTGAATTAATTTTTTGGGGGTAGCCATCAAGGACCCTTTTTTTTTCTTTATACTGCAGGGAGTGGGGAGTGGGAAGGGTGTTGTCTGCAAAAACTGTGTTTGTTACCTTTGTGCAGCAAGCCAATAATCAACTACCAAAAATCTTTACTATTTTTATATTTTAGCAAACTAAGGAATTAGTGTTCATTGGCTACAAGTTGCATAGTTCTCTTACTTATTACTATTCTATCATCTACTGGTTAATGATTCTCTCATTTCCCATGCTGATTACTCCACATGCTCAGGCGTTCTCTTTTTTGACTTAGTGGGTTTCTTGTTCCAATGGTCACAATCTCCCCCTGTTGGAGTTACCTTTTAGGCAGTTGCAGCTGATTTCAGCACAGTTGCTGAGTTGGGTTTATTTGCTTTTTTTCCTTATCTTGGGAGCTCTGCCAGCTGGTCTATAAATTCTGCATTCCTTATGTCCACTTTCAGTGGGCATCCTACTTTCCAAGCCTTGTTAACCTCCCCCTAGGTCTGAGATTGCTGGAGCATGTCCAGTTCTGTACCTTAAGGCAATTCTACCAACAAGTAATTTGTGTTTCTATCCCATGGACATCACTTGGAGCTTGCTTGTTAGCTGCTCTCTGTTTCACGGATTAAATCTCCCTTCTTGTTGATTAGGCTTGAAAGTATACAAAGATCAAACATCAAAGAACAGCCTTTCTTTAAAAAAAAAATTACATAGTCCACATTTTGCAACAGTGTTGCAGTATTGTGTTTAACAGAGCGACATAAAAATAAGAAAATAAATTTTAGAATATACAAGTTAACTGTTATCTGTGTGCTTTAGCTCTTATTTGACTGGTCCAGGATATGTAAAATATCACCTTCTAGAAGCAAATGGGATCTGTGAAACAGCTGTGTGCTTTTCAGTAGCTTTAAGAACAATGAGCAATGAGAGCAATTTCATGCACTTTATCAATCAGTGAGATTCTAGAAATATTTGAGACTATTTTGTGTATTAGTTGGGACAGTTAACAGACAGTTCAGTGCCCTTTTTCTTTTTTTAAATATCATTCATTGGGTGTATGGATAGATATTCATGCTTCAGAGGCTTCCTTTTTCATCATCCACTTTCCTGGTATCTAAGTAAAAACTCCTGCAAAAAATGTCTTAAATGTATTAAAAAATACCTTGAAAATATTACGGCTGACAGCATTTTCTGCCTAGGAGAAAAGAAATGCTGTTTGTTTAATGAATTAAAGATGACATTTACCTCCAACAGCCAAAGAGATGCTGCTATCTGTAGAAACACCTTGGTTAACAATCTTGACTTTGAAACTGGTCCAAATGTAGATGGCTGAGTGCAAAATGTACCCTCTATTATAAAACATGGTTTCTTTTGATCAGGTGATCTACTTCTGAAAATAAAAGAGATGGTGAATGTTCTGTTGGTATAACAGAAAATAGTTGTGTAAGTGTAATAAAGCTCATCATAAAGTATGCTAAGCGTGTTGATTTAGACATTTTATTTCTTCTGTGTGTGTTCCAAATCACCGTAATCTTCTATGCAGATCATGCTGATAGCACAACTTCAAAATTTATTGAGCATTTTGAGGTAATCCACAGGATATACCTTCAAAGATGTTAAATTATATCTCAGTTAAAGAGTGAAAACTATATATGCACATGTGGAAGTCATTTATTTGATGTTCTTGAAGTAAGCAAGTACCTCCTTTGGTGTGACCAATGTTCAGAAAAATGACATTGGAGTAATAAACATAGAAGGTTCGTCTCAGGTAAGCCTTACTTTTGTATTACATACAGTGACTTTGAAATAATATTTAATGTAAATTTTATAGTTTATATTTTTATAATACTATAGCCGTGTAGTGGATGTGAGGGCTGCTTCTCTAGTGAATAATGATGAATGATGATATTTATTGGTAGTAATGGATATGATTATAATGGATGATATTTTATAAAAATAATGGAATATAAAGAAAAAATGTATTGAATGTTGAAAGTAAGTGTAGAATTTAGAATTTAGTCCTTATCTTGAAGCTGCTGGATTTTTCTGGGTTTTTTTAACAAATCAAGATTTTAATGAAGATTTTTAAGTCATTCAGTAAGAAGAACTTTAGCGGCAGAGTTTCAGGTGGCTTGCTGCTGGGAATTCTTTGAATGAGATGTTGCCTAGATAGTGATTTATTTATATTTTGATTGTGTTCTTAAATAAAAGTAGTGATACCACTAGTGGAATCTACTAAGGAAACCAGATTTTAAAAAATCAGTTCATTTATACTATTTCTTAATAAAAATAAGAAATTAAATTATAGGAAACGGTAATATTTCTTCTGTAAGTATGAAAGACACAATTCTTTTCTGGTGTAACTGATTGCATTTTAACAGCAGTAATGCCCATCTGCTTCTCAGGATTTCTTGGCAACTTCAGTGCACTAGAAATTATAAATGCTTTAAGTGATACTTCAAGTTGTATAATTTTGTTTTACTGAAGCCCTTATTGGAACACACTGTTCTAACAAAGTGTGACTAGATATAATATGTATTTATACTTTCTTTGGTGAGTTTGGCGTGGAATTTTTTCAACATTTATGATTAAATAAAGCTCTTAGAAGCTGTGGCACTCGACACAGAACAGTGAGCTGTTGTAGGTAGAATGCATGTATTAAACTGTAAAATATTATTTCATTGGATTGTATCATTGGATGATATTGGATGGATTAATTTATTGTCCAGGTAGACACTTACGATAATTATGTTTGTTATCATCTGATAAAAAATCAGGTGACAGAAGGCTTTTGCTGTAATTATTCTGGTCTTCCCATTTTTGTTTTACTGATCCATAAGTGTCATTTTGGTGGAAAACACAGGAAAATAATCTGAGAGAGTTAAGATTGGAGAAAAACAGGAAAAAAAATGGACACTTCAAACTAAAAAAAAAAAATCAAAACCAAACTACAGAAAATCTGAATTTGGCCTGGGAAAGAGATTACCCAGTCATTTGTTAACACTGTACATGTGTGTTTAATACTTCTGATAAGGGTCAAAGAAATTAGATTATTTTGGTGTCAGGAAGGAACAGAGTAAGAGTCTGTTGTGGTAAAAAAAAAACCAAAAAAAACCCCCAAAAAACCCAAAAAACCAGAGTGGAAGCATGCAAAAGATCTAGCATAAGAGTAATTGAAGATGACATTCTTTTCTAATGATCTCTGCTACTAGTTGTATTGTAGGTTTTTGAATAAAAATGAGCAAAGGAATTGCACTGCTGCTGAGCAGGGAAGAAAGTTGCTAACAGGTGAAAGCAGGAAAATGAAAGCTTTGAATATCTGCTTTTTTGCATAAATTCACACTAACTAGATCCTCTCTGACTGAATAGCTAACATATTTTTAACAGCATTAGGAAGTGGGTGCTATTAGAGAGTTCTGGATATGTTATCAGTTTCAAATTTCCACTTAGTTGAAATAATATTAGGGAGCAGACAGTATCCTTCCTCTGTTGTTTCACTTTGCCTTAGGCAACTACTTGTCACAAGTCATGGAGGTGAGTTACTGTGTAATCCACCATCAGTCTGAATAAGTACAACCATTCTTATGGTTGTAAAGAAAAAATATTAAATAAGGGATCTAGCCTTGGTATGTGTGAGTATCTCTATATGTTTGATGTTTAGACACCAGGAAGAATTTCTTCATGAAAAGGGTTGTTAAGCATTGGAACAGACTGCCCAGAGAGATGATGTTCAATAAATGACTGGACATGACACTTAGTGCTGTGGTCTAGTTGAAGGCGTTGATCAGTCAAAGGTTGGACTTAATAATCTTGGAGGTCTTTTCCAACCTAAATGATTCTCTGGAGCTGTATTGATGTTATAGGTTCACACAGTAATTCAGGTTGCTAAGAGTCTTCAGAAGGTCTCTAGTCCAGCCTCTTGAGCAAAGCAAGGTCAGCTGTGGTCAGACAATATTGTGCAGGGCTTTATCCAGCTGGATCCAGTTGGCATTGCATAAGCTGCTCCACTGCCTTGACCCGTGGTGAAAATTTTTTTCCTTATATCCAGTCTGAACCTCTCATTTCAATTTATTTCAGTTGTTCCTTGTCCTTCCTGCCATGCACATTGACTACCCTGGCTCAATCATTTTGATAACCTCCCCATAGGTACTGGCATGCTGCTGTTAGATGTCCCCCAAAGCCATCTCTTGTGCAGGCTGAGCAAGTCTCATTCCCTCAGCCTTTCTTCACAGGCAAGTGCTCCAGCCCCCAGCCATCACAGTGGCTCTGCTGAACTTGCTGCCATTTACTGGTGTCTGTCCTGGGTGCCCAAACCAGTGCAGTGTTCCAGATGTGATCCGAGCAGCTCTGAGGAAGCACTGCTGGCTCCCGAGCAGCTTGCTGCCTGGCAAGGCCCCTGCTGCAGACTGGGTACATCTTCATGGTGTAGTGACATAGCATGTACATTGCAGTTAGACAGGGTTTAGATTAAACATGGAAAAAAATAATACTTATGTCAGAACAACCAAATATTCTGAATATACTCACTAAAGACACAGGAGAGTCTCTGTCACTGAAGGTCTTCTACAACGAACTAGAAAAACATCTTCCAGGAATGACATAGGAGTAGGTGAGCCTGTTTGGGCAGGAAAAAGGCCTAGATGTTCACCTGAGGCCTGTTCAAGTTCTGTGATTTCACAATAGTCTGAACAGGAACAAAAGATCCCAACATTTGTCTTCTAAATATTATTAACTGTTTGAATTAACATTGCATGAAATAATTATGTTCATATGAATGAGCATAGCCCTATATACCATAAGCTGTAGAAGTGAAAACAGAGGAAAATATTTGAGCATATGTGTCACCATTTCTGTTCTGTATTCCATTTCAATCTGCATTATTAAAGTTCAACTCTCAAGCAAGGCTCACTTAGAGATATTCTTTTATATTTCTCACAGTTAGTGATACTGTTTCTATCTTTTCTTTGATTATTGTTATATTGTTCTCAAAATAGTGTTCTTTTCTTCTGGCATATAAAGTGTTACTGTATCACTGAAAGTTGAAAGAAGAAATATCTGAGGCAGCTGGCAATCCTAGAAATGACTGCTTGTATTTCTTCACTGTTTCTCTTCATGGTCTACTTTTTAAAGACTTGTTTCAGATTTAAATTGGTTATATTCTCATCTTATTGAATCTTCTTTGAGTTAATAACCTGTAATGCAGTGAGCATGATTTGAATTGTACCTCTGATTGTAATAAAGAGTACAAGTGTCATGGTGATCAAGCGAAATCAAATGATATACTGAACTTCTAGATGACTGTGTGATTACCATATTTTTAAATTTTTATTATAAAGCTATAAATGTAGTTTATTGAAATTTTTATTAAAAATTAGGAGCAATACCTCTTGTCATTTGTTGTCCAGTTAAGTGATTGACTTTAGATTTAGCGCTGATATTTGTATCAAAAATAGAATTTATTCTATGTAAGAATGAAAATTCATGGAGTTTGCGTCAGAAGAAGCAGAAATTTACCCTTTCTTTTCCTCCTCATGGCTCCAACCAAAATTCAAATCAAAAGACTTGTGTCTTTTTGTGTGTGTATGTTCTGATGCATTTGTCAAGTATCTTTTAGGTGTAGTGAGGACCAGGGTCACTACTGCTTCCACAGCTTGCTTGAAATACATGCATTAATAGTTGTGTTTCAATAAATGCTAAAAGGGGAACATGAGACTAAAAATGTATTTAATGTTTCATTACTTGCTCTACTCGCTTGAGTGTTTAGGATGCTTTTGTTTAAAGAAACATTGATAGACATTGTTTCTGCTATACTTGTGTTCCCAGAAATACTTAAATATGGCTATGTATGACAACCTTCCTATCTGGCATTTTTACATTTAAAAGGGGTGAATGCATTAACAAAAAATGGAATTTCTCCATTTAGGTATTCAATAAACTTGTGCACTTTGAACTAAGTCTTAAGAACTTCAAGGTTAAAGATAAAACTCTCGAAGTAGGTGTGTGTATGTGAAATACTGTCTTTGCATGAATAATCATGCTGAACATATATATACACAATATATTTGTCTAATGATATATATTTTCTTTTTCCTGAGTGTTGTGCTGATCATAGAGAAAAAGTGAATAATTCACATGAAGTACTAATATAGAATCTTATTAAAATACAAACCAAAACAAGAAGGAAGTAAGTTCAGGATGCATTTTCATTCTCTTTTTGTGCATCTATTCATGTGGAATTTAGGCAAGTTGCTTGTTCTGTAATGAATTAAGGGAATTAAGGCAGATATTGTCATGTGAGATTAATCCGATTAAAACCCAGGCAATATCTGTAGTAGAGCAAAATGGAAAATAAAAAGGAAAAGGTGCAGTGACTGCTTTGTGCAGTCTGAACCTCTCCTCTTGTAACTGGTATCTATAATTGTGTATAAATGAGAGACTGTTAGGACTGTAAATATGCTTTTCCTTTCTGACATGTTTCCTGCCTGTTGCTTGGTTACCAGTACTTTGCCACACATACGTGCAAGGTATTAGCTCATTCTTCTGTCTTCACTTTTTGAGCTTTAGTGAGAAGATACATGATCAAAATTCATGATTTTATTTCTCTCCCTCTAGCTATTAAGAGTTAAATGACTTACCATCCTAGAAGATTTAGAAGTGGTTATGCATAATTTCTTAATTTCATATGGAAGAATAGGCTGTTCCACTATATATGTATGAGTCTTTCAGAGTAGTTTTGATTTTTTCTTTTGTTTTATTTTTTTCCTTTTTTTTAGAAAATAAAGTTCTTTACTAGTTGCTATGAAACAGCCAAATGACTTACCATAAACTGTCATCCTGACCTTTCCCAATGATGGTAGTCTTTGCCATTTCCCCTCTAACTTAGCCACAGTATAATGTTAGTGTCAGGATCACTACAGAATGACACACAGTATTTTGAGTGTTTCTGTTGTGTCTCTCAGCTTTCTGATAGCTGGTACCTGGTAGCTTTCCATTGAAAGTGAGACAAAGGGGTAAAGAATGCAGGTTAATATATGTTATTATATTTCTTTAACTGCCTGATTTTAAAATATCCCTGTGAATAGTCATGGAAGTAGGAATCTGAATGAAGAGATTGTCATTGAATAGATGAACACAAGAACAGCCATATTCCTGCTATCTTGTCTCTTCCCCTCAAAAAAAAAAAAAAAAAAAAAAGGATTAATACTTGATTTGTAAATTCCTAAAAAAAAAGCTTGACCAGACTCAAACAGGCAAAAAATGGAAACAAGTTGAGAAAATTCTTTAATGTCACTTGAAGGTATGTTAATAGAATGGTTGTAACTTGAGCAGTCCAGAGTTTTTAAATGAGTCTTCAATGCACTGCATTGGGTTTTCTTAAAATATTTTTTCTGTACATCTTAATATTGATAGCTATTTTATAATTTCAGTAGTGTTAACTGACACTTATTACAAATCTGCCATTTTACAGTAATTTCTGAAGCAAGTATGTCTTGGGGTATCAGGTGTTGGAAGAGTGAATGCCATAGTGGCATTTTCTCAAACATGTTCATTAATGGAAAATGTTCTCAGGTAAGATTGAATATTTAACTTT
>VWYP01027614.1:0-54081 GCA_013400435.1 Pycnonotus jocosus | reverse complement strand
AAAAAAAAAAAAAAAAGACAATGTCAGCATGATGTTAGCACTGAAAACTCTAATGTAGATTAATGTATACATTAAAGTTTAAAATACTTCTTTGTGAGGTAGTTGCTTTAATAAAGTTCCTTCTCTTTCTTTCTGGAAGATTATTTGTATAATACATGAACTGTGTATGCATCTGATAACTTCTTGAAGAGCTACCTACTGTCATTCTGATTTTTGGCATATTACAATTAATAGCCTTACTAAAGAGAAAAAACCTCTTACACTTGAACTGCACAAATATCGATCTTTACTTTTTTAATGAAATCCAATTATCTCTCTGCTTCAGTAAATCTAGTTTAAACTCTACATTCTTAAGATGACACTGGTAGTAAAACCTCGCACTTCCACTGCTTGTCACCACAATGGGAGAAGAAGCAACAGGGAAGCATCTCCTACCCCAAGAGCATGGACTACTTAAAAAAATGTGCCTAAAAGCCTATGCTACTTTTAATCTCAAAACATGAATAATCTTTCATTATTCTTTTTGAATTCTTTTCATTTATAAAGTAGTTTGGTAATAAAATGTCAAATAGTGTAAACTTTCTACAAAAATTGCAAGTATTTCCTCTTGTATCACTTTAAGTAGCCATTAGGGAATGAGAGTGTGTCTTCATTAATGGAACTGGAAGCAGGTATTGATTTGGGGCTTTATGGCTATCTATGCAAGTATTGACAGCTTCTGTTCTTTAATTGCTGTTGTTTATTCAATTACAAACAAAATGATTGCTTCCTACTAATCCTATATCAATATACTATTGTAATCATATTAAATTTTGAGGGGGTTTTGCTTAAGGAAATGATGCAGATTTTCTAAAAGAACAAAATTAGCCCTATTTAATAAAAGCAATAAGATAAAAAACCCCTCAGAAAGAGTAGCCTAAGATGAAATAAAAGCAATAAGATAAAAAACCCCTCAGAAATAGTAGCTTGAGATGAATTTAGCTTTTATTTAGTTCCTTACTGTGCAATTCTTAGAGGTCTCAAAATGCTGTCTCTGGTGGTTTTCAACAGTGAAAGGTAGAATGTGGCTTTTAAAAATGCCAAGTCAGCAGAGTGAAGAGCAGTTGGCCTGAAGGCAGGGGAGAGGCTGATGTGAACATAAAGGTATCCCTCTTTCCTCCAGTTCCTCAGTTTAGTTTCAGTACGGAAATTTTGATCTTAATGAGATTGGAGAAATAGCAAGTTCCTGCTGTAGTTTAATATTAATTTTTGATGCTAGCTTTATCTTGAGTTTTTGAATATATTTGTGTGGCTGATCATATTTATGAACGACTGTATCCTAAATACACAGATAGAACAAACCTTGTCTGTGCTAATATGTAATTTTTAAAGTGTTTCCTGGAGAATTTGTATTACCCAAACTTGGTATTTTGTATATGTCTAACTGAATATCAGTGAACTTTCCTGATAATCGATTTAATTTTTAACTGCTGACATGGTGTATATGTTAGAGGTTCATTTTAAAGACTGAGGTAGAGAGATTTAAGCTTAAATACTCCCTTCTCCAGCCATTAACTTCAATGTTAATGATGGTAATAGTGGAAAGAAGCAGTGCTATTTCCTCCATCCCTTCTACAAGCTAAAGAAAAGAATCCGTGCCACTAATTGTTTATAGAATACATTTTGTGAACTAGTTTACTAGATGCAGTAGTACAAATAATCTTTTAAATATCTTTATAGATTAAAGGATAGATTCTGCCATTCTTCACTCATATTCAGTTATGCCCTGTTTTGCAAGCATTTCATAGGTTTTTGTAAGGCCACTGTAAAGGTAAAATTCCTTTGAAGTAGAGCCTGTTTGCTTCCCTTGATTTACTTGCATAGTTTTAAGTTCATTGTACTGTATTCTGCTCTTTTATCTAAGTAGTTGTGTATAAGTTATGGAAGTGTGAGATTTTCTGAGGTTGCCTTTCAGTTTGTTTCATTCTCAGTCTTTTTCCCTGATACTCTGTTTCTTCATTTAGATGTGGAGGAATAGATTATATATGTCAAAAAGCCTTGCTAGTAAAAGTATCTGAAACAAGTAAAAGAGGGTTATTAGCCAGTCAGATATGAACTGTAAATTAGTTAGGTATAGCAATAATAGCTCATTTTCTAGCTCTCCTCACTGTATTATATTCATTATTTATTTTATAAAAAAATCCACATACTTCACAGTAGGATTCATTGGAAGGTAAATTCCTTTTTCTGAAGACTTTATAAACTAGTCATTCAGAAATGTAATATGCTAAATTTCCTACCAACCTCAGCTTGTAACTAGAAAATACAATGTATAAAAACTGAAGTAGAAAGTAAATGGGAATTAAAGTGTTGTTTCCCTGTGATTTAAACTAAAATTTGGTGAAGGCTATATAGCCTTCTGTCTTTCATATCTTAATGATTTCAATTTGGAAAGTTATTAACATGAATCAGGGTAAGACTGGGTAGTCAGTCCTAGATTTGACAGTGACAACAAAATTTTTTAATTATTCCCTGACATAATGCCCTGAAAACAAAGGAAATTTTTCTGAGAGTTCTTCTTAAAAATAGGTTTTCCCATGGGCAAGGAAACTACCAAGAAGTTTATATATAAACTTCTCTGTTCGTAGTGTTTTTTGATCTGGAGAGTTGTCACTCTTATTATTGGTTTATACTTACAGATTTGCTAATTTCTCTGCTGGTTGCTGCATTTTTTTAATGAATAAGAGGATGGGTTTTAATTGTCATTCCTTTGATAAACACTTTCAAGGGGTTATCTTTACCTGGTGAGTTTTGGTCATAAAATGTGGACCTTTGTATATTCAAAAGCTTCACCTGCTGCTACATTAAATTAGAATTTGTTACATAGATCAAAAAATTATGGGTAGATAGACAAATGTTATATCACATAAACCATATTTCATTAAGAATTAGTCTTGTAAATAAATAAATATGTCTCAAAATGTTTTAAAATGCATTTGTAGGCTGTTACATTTTTGTGTGATCAGTTATAATTCCATGGTTAACCATCCTTCTGATTTAGCCATTACATCATTCAGGAAAACAGAAGCACTTAGTTCCTTTTGGTAATGTCCAGCTCAAGTTCTGATTATTAGTACAAGAAATATCAAGGCTTTTCAATTCAGATATAGGTAACTGTGGAATTACTTTTTTCTTTTAATGTTCATGTATTTATACATATATTGATACATGGAGTCTTGGTGAGTGTAAGCTGTGTTTCTTTGGGAGGAAAAGGAATGCACCAAAGTCAGTGCAGAGGAAAGGACAGAATTATTCCTGTGGTTGAAACTGAAGACAGTTATTCCAGGCAGAGTACAGTCTTGATAATTTGTGTTTGAAAATGGAATTAGTAGAACAGGGAGCATCAAGGGAATCACTCAAGAAATTCATGTTACTGTAGCAAAAGTGAAATGTGCTGTCTAGGATTTATGAAGAGGAAAAAATCTGAAATACAAGGTTTACTGAAAAGTGGGCAGCACATTTTCACTCTTTAGTAATGACACAAGTTTGTGGTGTCTATCCCTTATCAGAGGAAATGAGCTTTACATCCTTTTTTTTCCTTTTTTTTTTTTTTTTTTTTGACAAATTTGACCTCAGAGGTGATTGCTCACCTCTACCTTTTGTTTTGTATGAACTGGAATTTAAAATTGAAGTAGTTTTTTTTTTTTTGACAAATTTGACCTCAGAGGTGATTGCTCACCTCTACCTTTTGTTTTGTATGAACTGGAATTTAAAATTGAAGTAGTGCTGTGTAGCCAGTTGTTATTAATTCCTTTGAAGAGAGAGAGTCCATCTCTCTAGAGGTTTTGTTTCAGATGTCAGTCAGTGAACACCTGTTCAGTTATTGAAATTATGTCCTTGAAGTCCTGATTGTGGTCAGTGAGGCCAGTGGACCTTTAGACATGAAAAACACTAAAAAAGGGATACAATACAGAAAGATTGTTGTCCTTAGAAAATATTTTATAAAGCTTCTGGTATTTGAAGAGTTAGTAGGCCTTGTAACACAGACTTCATTAGGGAGGCTTTTTAAGTATTAGGGCGAGACTGCTGTGTGACAGCACACACATTTAACAGGACTTTCGAGTCATAAATAGCTTTATCCATGCAGCAACATGGATGCTATTATGCAATTTAATTTAGCTACTAAGAACCATAGTATTTTAATAAAGATTTTTCCATATGTGGAGTATTTGTACTATGGAAGCGGAATACTTTAGGGTAAAGTGTTTTGAGAATAGGTCATCATTTTAGGTTAAATGTTTGTGCCAGACTGTATCTATATGTGTGCCTACATATAGATAGGGCTGTTTAATAATTGCCTTCTTCCATGAGCCTCCTTGGCACTAAAAACCAGCATGGTTAACCCTCATTAAAACAGATTAATTTCTTATTAAAATGAAAGACCTTTTTAAAATCATTCAGCTTCATGCTATTTAGAAAAATGTTCAATTATTAAAAAGCTGCTGTAATTTAATAGACTAGGAAGGCACTGTACTTCACTAAATTATATGAAGTGCCATGGTTTCTCTTGATGCAAAAATTATTCACCTTGTGTTTCTCAAAGTATCTAAGCTTTCATCTTATTTCTGGATATCAATTTAAATCTTAAATTTAACCCATAAGATTTGAAAATAAAAATACTTTTTCTGTAAAGTGTTCATAAAAATAATGATGAGTACTTTCATAAGTCTAAATCTTGCAACTTCACAAGCAGTGCTTCTTGTGAAGTACTAGAGCACTGTACTTCCTTATTTATAAAAATTAGGAAACATAAACTGTAGAGATCTCAATAAAGAAAAATTAACAAAAGGCAGATGTCAAAGATAGTTATACCTGGGCATGTATTCTTGGACACAGTCATATTCCAAGAGGTCCAATGTGAGCCAATTGCACTCCATAAGACATGTGAGCAGATAAAATATGTGGAGCCCCATGTTGAGTCTAAATGTTGGAATTGCTTTATTATAGCGAAATTGCTATATTTTTGTTTGTATCTTTTTGTTAATGCGCTGCTTCACCTTAATTTTTACTATAGATAATGAATCTTGTTTATTTATTTTAATCTAAGGCTTAAATCAGAGGAAATAAAAATTACTTAACAGAAGCCAAATTAAATGATAGTTTGGCCGTGAGTTTTACTTATGTGGTTTCAGTTTACAGGATAAATCTGCTTTTTCATTCTGTGGACAGGGTTTGTATGATCACACAATGCTTACTGCAGATATGTATAGAAAAATTCTCTGAGTTGTCTGATCTTTGTGCTCTGCATGCGTCTTTGCTGGTGTTTCAGTTTGGGTAAAAAAATGCAGTATTGAAGAGAACCTCACAGTCATTCCAAATTACTGTGATTTGGTTCATACTATGATTGTTCAGTTAATATAGACTTTGTTTTACAAATACTCCCCTATCCATAGAGAGCTCTTCACAGTAAACTTTTGATGAAAACTTAGTTAAGTTGTTTTAAAAGGTACTGACATTTTCTTTCCAGTGTGTTTAGTTTAAAAGATAGAAGTTATTTGTGAGAAAAGGTGGTGTAGGCATGCTGTTTCTAAAATTGATGTACTTTTTTTTAGGTTTCAGGATGTACTGATTTCAACAGGTTTGAAGTATTTGTTTGCATATCAGGAAATTTGTGCTATGTTTTAATTTTGTACGTGACATATCTGTAGATATGCGACTTCTGTTAGTTATTCAGTTATTCTCTTATACGGAGACAAGAAGTTTAGCTTCATCAGATGCATAATTTTAAAAATAATTTCTGTGCAAGTTGCAGTCATTTTGATATGACCTTTACTGTATTTTGATGTGGAAAGCTAGGGAATGCTGCAACAATGTTGATTTTTAATAGGAGGATAATATTAATGTCTGTGTATCCTAGGCTATTTCAGAAAAAGAATGAGGTAGTTGTTCTTTATTAATTGTTTTCGTTGGGCCTTAGAGCTTCTCAAGTTAGCTGTGGGGCAAGAAAGATGTTGAGAAACAAGTTTAATTGGAAAGGGAAAAACAGTTTTTGCAAAATGGAGAATTAACACACAAAACAAATTACAGACATTAGCTTCATTCCTGTATCAGGAGTATATATGCTGAAAGCAAAAGGTTTATTGAAAGCATTTTTCTGAAATTTTCCAGAAAAGCACTTACGTGCAAATGAATATTTTCACGGATGAAAAATATTTTTTCTTTAAGTTGAAGATTAGCATGAGTGAGGCCAAGAGAGAGGTTTGGGTGTTGTGTCTTTCTATAGAATAGATCTCTGTAATGCCAGACTAATACCACAGCTATGTATCTATGTCTTTTTAAGAACCATGACTATGCAATCCCAGTTTGTGGAGAAAATCAATGGCTCTACCCAAGAGGACATTTCCCAAGAGATCTGTTGGTAAAGACATACTACATTTTCATTCTAAAAGTCATGAGTGTCCTTTAAACATATGTCATGTGCAGAATTCACATCACATTTCTGTAACTAGAGCCAGATAAGTTGTTTTGGTTAAAATTACTGGCCTGGTTTTTCTTTTAATTGTATTTAATATGTTTAAAATTAATGTGGTCACCCATCTGATATTTTTGTTCAGATTACATAAGAAAAAAAGATGTTATATATAGTTTGAATATAGTAAAAATGGTTTGCGTAGTGCTTTGCTAGTGGAAATGGTACATTAAGATCAGTAGCTATTGTTGTTAAAGCTTTTTGTAACACTGCTCTCCTTGCAATTTTTTTTTAAAATTCCTTTTTCCTCCCATTCATCTTTGAATATAGATCAACATTTTCAAATTCCAGTCCATGGCTACTCTGACCCAATTTTGTCAGAAATATATTCTGAAATATTTATATCTATCTCACTGACGATTCATGAGTTAATGCTTTTCCCTCATGCCGAGGAAAAAGTTTTAGAAAGAGAGAAGTGATTGCCAGTGGTTCTGTTATTGTGTTGTGCTGACCTCATCACATGCAGGAGACATGCAACCCGATTTTTTACTTGTGCTTGGATGTTACAGCTTCAGCTTTGTAAATATTCTATATGCTTTCTTCAGAAAAAAATTGCCACCTGAATAATATGTTGTCCTGGGTTGTAGTATAGGACTTGCACAAAGTATTCTTTCACCATCTTCATGATCCATTGAATCCAAATGTTGGAGCAGTGTCTCTCCAGGCCCCTTCTCCCTGGGCCATTTTCTGTTAATGGCTTATCAAACACCGCCCCTCTGTCTAGTCTATCTTCTGTTAATGACTTATAGATAACGCCCTCTGGGAGTTATCATGCTATCCAGGACCCTTCTGTATGACTCATCATTCCATTGTGAGTGTTCCACCCAGGGGGAGGAACCAAGCATTCTCAACTAGATATAATGTGGGATTTTGGGGCAGTACAGGCAGCGTTTGCCCATTGGATTTTCCAGAGGACCAGAGCTACCAGACCTTTTCTACGGGATCACTGCTTCAGGAAGACCACCTCATCTGGACTGCTCCCATCACCCTGTTCAGGTTGTATTCTGACTCTGTCAGTGGTCTTTTGTATTATTGCATTTATTTTATTTCACTTTTCTTTTCTTTCCTTTCTTCTTATTAAATTGTATTTCTGACTCAGAGCCTCTCACGTGTTTTGCTTTTCAAACCTCTACATATGTTTAGTTTCAAAGCAAATGGGTTTTTTAATATTAACAATTAATACTCTTTTCAGACATTCATTTTTAAGTAATTGAGCTTGATGCAATTTTGTTTCTTCAGTTTTAGACACTCAATTGTAGGACTTCATGTAAGAGTCTGCTGTTGAATAGAGCTGGTGTTCTGCTTTATCCTAGTTTATCATATCTCTTCATTGCTTCTGACAGCATTTATACATCTTTTTTCCTGCTGTGCCAGCTCTCATTCTTGGAATCTGCTTGCTGAAATGACAAAAGTTTAATTGACAAACAACAAGCAATGTTTTTCTGGTGTTTTAACAAAGTGAGTCAGCTCAGTAAGGATTCTGCATGAAGGAGGATTTGCAGCTATACATCTAGGACCTGAGCAAGAGGAGGCGTGAGTGGGAGAGCCCCCAGAGGCAGCCCGAGGCAGAAGGTGGATGGTTACAGGGCTGTGGTGTGGAGGGAGGAGTGAGACACACATCTTTCTGGCATGACTGAGCAGTAGGTTCTGTGCCAGAAGCTTGGTGCTACAAGTACTACCTGTATGGTAGCCACTGCTGTGCTGAGCACTGCCATTTACACACATATGGGCATTAAGGATGACAGCACAGATTAATGTAAAAAGCCTTTTGACATAACCTTCACCTAGTAAATATTAACTACATGGGAAGTTAACTGGCATTTTTTAGAACAGAAGTGTAGGATCATATACCATGTACTTCCTAAATTGAAGTCTAATTTTTTGCTGGTAGCCAGAAGTTGAAATTGCCTAAATATTTTGTATCATCTGATTGCTTACTTCATGTTTTGCTAAACAAAATCATTTTTCCTTTTTATTTGCCTAAGAATCCTATCTAAAGACAATGGAGCTGAGGGATAGAGATTGGTCAGAGAATAAATGTTTGGGAATTTATTTACTTGTGGAAATGAAACTTCTGGACTGATTGAACAATGTTTTAGTTGAAGTAGATCCTTGTACATTTTTGTGCACTTCCAAATGCAGCTGTCTTGGAGAAACATCTTACTCATTTTAAAATAAGATTTTTAACAAAAGTTTTGATATTGTTTTGTAACTGCAATTTCTTAAACTTCTCTATTTCCACTTTCAACTAGTGCATTTATTTGGCATGTTATTCTTTTAATTGCAGATTTTCTTGTTTCTGTTTTAGGTATGTTTGGCTGTCAGGTACTAGTTGGTTTTTAACCTTTATTGAAACTTCCATTGTATTACTGCAGCTAAGTAGGTGTTTTGAAAGAGACCAAAAAATTATTAATAACAGTTTTCATTTTTATATTAACTTGAATCAAGTATTACAAAATATGCCCTTGCAAAAATAGATTGGAAAGAATTACAGAGTTCTAATAAATAATTGGTCATTTTACTCCTGTCTTTAATTTGTGACTTTTTGCTTTGTCAATACTTAATAGATCTTTCACATTAGTTATATATTAATTTTTGTTTTTGACTAATACCAATGAGTCTTGTAGGTTACAGCGGAAAAATGCACAGAAGGAACATACTGCCAAGCAGAGTAATGAGTCCTTATTGATGGTACAAAGTAATTTAAAATGAAAAAGCAGTGATAACAGCTATTTCTTCAAACTTGAAAAAGAATTGTATTTACTTTTTGTCTTAGATGATTTTCAATATCTTATAAGAAATAACTAGAATATCCTGTAAAGTTTTCCATACGTAAAAAAAAAAGATCTTTACAGCTGCTTAGAGGGTCTGACCTTAGGAACTAAGCTCTAATGGCCCACAGGGAGAAGAAATCAAGTGTCATCAATGAGATTGGTTGACTGTGAAGTTCAGCTTTCTGCTCTCTAAATTAATTTCTCTTTGACTGTCACTTCAGTGACAAAAGTATGTGAACTAAATTCTCTGATCCCTCATCCATTTTTCATGTTCCTCTCCAAGGACATAGTACCCTGAGATCAAAACTCCCATTTTAACAGATATACTAGTTCTCTATGTTATGCCTAGATTTTAAATGAAAATTATAGCTTATACTTAGATGTCATGTGTCTCAGCAGTAGAAATAGATGCTGTTAAAACTTTAGATTTCAGTGGGTTCTATTTAACAATGAGAAGTATTTTTTTCAGTGAAACAAAGTCACTACTATTGCTTTTTTCAGTAAAACACTAGGCACTAATACTGCATTCACTGAATGATAGAATGAAAAATACATTGAGAGTTTTTACATAACACACTGTTTTCCCTATTTCTGGGAATGTAAAACATCTAAACGTAGCAGTCTTATTTGGGCTGATAATAGAACAAAGCATTAGCTACTTTTATTTAATTCTTAATCATTGATTTCGTTGTACAAAACAGCAATATTTCTTGTTCTCCTTTAACTACAAAGTGTTGAAGTACCTGTCCAGAGAAGCAATTTTAAAATTTATCAGTGTACAATTATCTGATGAACCTTTAATACAGTGATATTCATTATCAGATTTTTGGGGCTGCATTCTCTGTGTTTAAAACCTACAAGAGATCCTAGGAAGATCAGCTGACACAGTGTTCCCCAGTTAGCACACTTTTGGACTGTAAATTTGGTTTTGTAGCTGCTCTTCATAATCCTTTACTCATAAGAAAAGTGGCCTCTATTACTCATAGAGAGCCCCAATGAAGATCAAAAGAGTAAACAAGACACAAAATGCACATACTATTTCCAGCTGTTCTTTCTCTAATCTCATGAGTGTTCTCATTGAAAAGTTATTCAAAGAGAGAACAAGCCCTTACCATTGCAGCAGGCATGGGATTTGTATCTTCTTATCTCAGGTGAGGAGACTGCTACTTCCTGCTTTCAAAGAAAGGAGGTGAATTCAACTCAGGGAATTGAATTATTTCATCTGCTGTGTTGTATTCACATTGGTCACTGTTTTATTTCCATTATCAGATTAAAAGCAATAGCAGATGTACCTACTTCTGTAAGTACTCATCCAGCCAACAAAAAGCTTTTGAGATCCTCCCTTGGACTATGTTACAATACATAAAGCAGCTGTATGGGTTGCTGCTTTGACCTTCCAGTAGCAGTGAGAACATTTAGGAAAACACTGTAGTGGCCCATCTGTGTTCTGCCAGGCTGTATATGAAGATGTCTGGCTTATGAAAGACACTTCCTGTGAGCAAATTCAGACAATTTGATAGCTGAATGCGGTCATTAGTCTGGTACAAGAATCTCAAAGGTAGCAAAGGAAGCCTGGAAATACTATGTAGCTAAAAAGGACTTACTTTTTTTCCTTTGTGTAACCTCTTACAAAGACCTTTTGACTATGTCTGCCCTGTAAAATTTATGGGCACGGTTCTGGGCTCACAGAAGCATGAATAAATGCACTGTTAATGGATGCCAGACTGCACTGTGAAATCAATTTTGCAGTTTCCAGGATGAACTTGACCACCTTTAAGGGCATATGACCTCTTACAGACATGTAGCACCTCATGCAATAGCTTTTTTCATTATTTATTTATAGACATGGAAGAAGCAAAATGAATCTACAGTCCAGATAAGTGTGTTGTCGAGAAACTGCATGGAGGGCTTTTTTGAGAAAGCAACACTTTCTAAAATTTTGGAAGATGAACTTAGTATGAAGTCATGTTTTTATGATCAAATCAGGTGATACATGCTGTTCTACCTTGAGCTATTACTATCAAGTAAACTAAAATTGCTTATAACTTAAAGTTGGCCTAGCAATTTTGCCTTTCCTAGTTATTTGAAACATGTACAATCTATATGCTTGATTCTCAGGACATACCTGATGACAGAAGCTCAAGGAAGCAATTTGATATACTATAATCAATAAAATCTTAATCTGAATGAGAAACATTTTATTACATCTATTAAATTCAACTTCTCTAATTGTAGAAAAATCATACAAGAAGATACACTCAGATTAAAAGATTTAAATAATATTGTAATCAGGGTCACATTTCTCTTTGTACTTAACATTATCAAATACATTGGATTATGCTTTTTCTATGTAGTCAGTGAACTTGCATGAGAGTACCTGGCATGTATGTATAGTTGTCTCCAGCTGATTCACATTTTCGTGTTCATTTACAGTAGTATTGTACAGAGGATATAACATTTCTCATTATGCCAAAGTGATGAGAGTCAAGTCATGAAACTGGCTCTTTCCTACAGACATCTCCTCCATCTGGTAACCATGTTCACTTCTACATCTTTTCATCAAAGATCCTTCCCTTTTATCACTGAAGCAAAAAAGTCTTTCTTAAACACACAATTACTGAATTTGGTGTTACTGAATTCAATTACTGGTGCTAATTGACCTATTGAACTATACTTTACATACATTCTGTGATAATTTAAAATAGGTTTGCCATTTTTATTCAGAACAGAAAATTCCAAGCAAATTCCTTGACGTTTTGTTTTGGTGTGTACTAAGCAACCACCACCTCCAGTAACTCATGGGGATTGCTTCTGCTCAGCGCAGAGACCCTGGGCTCTCTCCAGCTCAGGCCAATGGATGTGGCTGTTGCTTTCTTATTTGCAGATTCAACCAATAGTGAGGATATGTTTGGCTTTACACTACTATGGTGATTTCTAGCTTATTTTTATCGTCCTGCTTAGAAAGTCTCACAGTGAAATGCAGACATGATAAACACAAAGATTGCTCATGAATTCAGTAGGTGGCATTTTCCAAAGTTTCCTAGTGTGCATTTTGACAGTCGCAGAAAGAGAGCTTGTTTCTAAGATGATCAATTTCCTAACAGTTTTTTATTCTTCTGAACTTAATAAATTCAAGTGAGGATGATAATATTTTTCAAAAGTATATTTTAAACAGGAGTAATTTTCAGCATGTATTGTCTTCATTTTTATAGAACCAGAGAGATGCCTGGCTTTTCAGTAGTTAAGGATTTTTTTAGTGTTTGCTTTCCTTTACATTTTTTTTAGGTGCAGTACTGATAAATTACTAATGTTGAACTACTATACAGTGCAATAAAAATATTTTTAAAAGCACAACAATCTATTGATCACTGAGTACAATAGTATGACAACCCATTGTACTGTACTTCCTCCAGACATTAGTCCAGAATATTTCCCCATCACAACCTTTGAGGGCATAGGAAGAGTTAAGTTTTGGTTTCAAATATGTCTAGAAATACGTGACCTTTCCAAATTCTGGTTTTTTCTCTTATCCTTCCAATGGTTGCTAATTCTTAGTTCTGAGTCATCCATCAAAACCAGCCTTGCAGTATGTCTAGTTTCTTCAGTGACTCATCATGGATTTGATGTAAGGTGAGGAAGCTGTAGCCAGCAGGTTAGAGCAGCTCACCTCTCAAAACCAAAGATGAATAAAATGCAAGTGAGCTTTGACAATTCAAGTATATTTTTAATTGGATTTTCAGAGAACCCTTGATACTCTGCATATGTAATATAAAATTTAAATACTGGAGTAGTTACACTGACCTCAATGGATTTTACTTTTTTACTTGCAGATCTAGAGTTGAATTTTTTCCCAGAGTGGTGTGGAATCCAGTGGTAACACAATCACAGTCTCATGTTGCTTTCATCACCTTTTTCAGGGTCTCAGGGAGGTAGTCCATAGAATCCGTGGCTGAAAATCGTGAATACGGAGTTCTCTGAGTAAAGAAATTTGGAATGGATAAAACTGTATTTAGTTGAATTGAAACTCAGCCTTGAAATTTGAGTTTTGTTTTCTTAAACTTAAGTCTCACTTTTTTAATATATAGCTTGATTGATATATTATTCTAGTCTTCAAATTACCACTTTTTGTTAATGGGTTGAACTTCTGCTCTATTCTGAATATTTTCTAGTCAGTGTGACAAAGTACTCTCTCCTGAGCAGGCTCAGATACCTTACTGCAGATTCCTGTTGTATTCTCAAACTGAAGAACCTGTGGAAGTTTGTATAGGAAATACTCATTTTGCTATCACTTCTGTGTCTTTGAAAACATATACAAAAATGTATTGTGGAAGGTAAATAGACATCAGGGAACTGGCTCTCCTATAAATCTCTTCATGTTATTACTGGACAGTTATTTTGTGCCTCTGAATAATTTTAATCCTGTCTCTTGAAAATTGAGTGGTACTCAGTGGGAATGCAATACTCCAGAAGACTTTGTGGTTTGAAGTTAATTTGAAGATATGATGATCAATTTCTTTATACACTTCTGAAAGAATTAAAAGCCTAGCTTTGCTGTTGAAACTCAATTTTGAAAAATTTAGAACCATTAGTAGAACACCTGCATTTTGTTTGCACTTAGAATATTCAAGATATGTGATGTAAAAAAGGCAAGCAAGAGTTAGTTCCTCCCTTTGAGAGCTGTGGATTGTTGTAAAGCAGAGCTGGTTTAAAATTGAGCTCCATTGGTGGATTTTTTAGAATTTGACTAGTTAATTAACTAGACTGTCATTCAGTCAAACCTTTTCTCTTTCTTTTCCTCTGCAGTAGCCAAAATCTTTAAGTGATTTTGAAATGATAACTGAAATATCAGGCTTCAGCAGGAAAACATGTTTTTGGTGGTAGCAGACTTGCAACAAATACTGGTGTTAGATCTTAGCGCTTGTATGATCTTAGATCTTAAGGGGCTTTAGAAAGAACTGCTTCAGCCTGTAAACAGGCTGTATTTGACAAATATGACACTATATATGTCATGTCACTGTAGTACCATGTATAGTTTTCTTGGTTACAATGGAGAGAAGTTTTTTTTCCCTTGCATCCTCTCCCAGCACGTTCCTTCACAGTTAAGAAGATTGCTTTCACTTTTGGGCTGACCTTCAGAAGTGATAACTGAAGTCTGTGGAGTATAAAGAAAGTTGAAAGCTGTACGTGTTAGCCTACAAGTAGAGGCCTAAGTGACCTTGTTGTCATTCTAAAAATTTGATTGATTCTGATTCTTTTCTAGGCTCCGAAGCTTAAAAGCAAAATGAACAAAGGTATTTTACAAATGTTGATTTTAAAAGTGGTGACCAAAAGCAGAAGAGGTGTTGAAATCCTGAATGTATGCTTAGAGAAAAGGTCATTTTTTTTTATCTGTGGGAAAACACATGGAAAGGAGCAGTATCTTGGTGGATGTTTTTTCTTAGTCTATGAACACTGTTATTTTTCCTTTTTGCATATATACCATTAAGATTTGTGGCTGCTAAATATCTTTTACCTTTTCTAAGAACTTTTCATTGTCTGCTAATCCCTGCTCTAAGATTGCTAACTGAGCGAAATTAATGCACCCAATAAGGCAAGGCTGATTCAAAACATTAAAGGAAAGGAGGGGCAGAAGGGAAAAAAGAAAGAAAACGAAAAAGGGAAGCATTTTGAAACCCCTGTAAACAAAAGTAAAATGTTGTAACCTTTTGTTTTGAAATACATATTCAAAATTAAATCAAACACTGAAATAATGTGTGATAAATGTCATGCATATTTCTGTGCACAGTAAAATAGCAATGCAATTTGAAAAGGCAGAGCAGAGAATAAAAAGTACTTTCTGCATGATTCACAGATCAATTCCTGCTAAAGTAAAAAATTCATTGATTAGGACCTGCTTATTATGTTTCAAGTAGACTAGAAGGACTTAAAATACCACAATCACGATCAGAAATCTGGAAGAATAGATTTAAACAAGGTTAAAAGATAAAAGAAACCCAATAGACAGGGCTAGAACAGAACAGTGGTGCATGAATGAATAGGCGGGGGAGGCCTTAGCATGACATTAAAATTAATGATGTTGTAATGTCCTTGGGGGCCAAAGTTGTGCAAGCCATTTTTTTTTTTTTAACTCTATAGAACTAGATCGTAGAAAAAACACTACAAATAAAAACAACAGAAAGCAAATATGCCTAGTGAATAGCTGGGATACAGATGATTTTTCAGTTTAGTCAACATTACTGGATACATCACAGTCTTCAATATCTTAAAACTTGAATTTTGATATTGCTATGATGCTATTTCATAGTATGTCAATAGTGCGATGGAAAATAGAATATTCAAATTAATATTTCAAAATCAACATTAAAATGCACATTTAAGTTTTCTGCTCTTTGAATACAGAAGATCATTAAATAAAAAACAATACTTTTGCATTTTTCAGACCAGCGAAACACTGTGTGTCAGTGGTAAATATGTAGCCCAGATGGTATTTGTCATCCAGAAAACTGTAATTCTCCATTCTGCACCAGCAATTCTTGTTTCTTAATTTGTGGAAGAGCTGAAGGTCTTGTCATTTCCATACAAGGAGAACTTGCATAAGAAGGCAACAGAACTTGCATAAGAAGGCTACTTGTTGCTAAGGGATCTATTGTAAGATATAGAATGTAGAATGTTCAAGACAAAGGCACAAGAGCAGAGGTTAGCATTAGGAGTACTGGTGTTTTCAGTTGAGCTGACCCAATTTTATTTACTTATGGTAAATTTGTTAGAAAATCCCTTAAGGTACCTAATACAAAAAATGAGCAGAAGCTTGTATGTGGCTACAATTTCCTTTTAACATGGCACAAAGAATTTTACATAGTAAGTAAGTATTTTTCTTCTTTTCACTTTGCAGAAGAACTCCTAATTTCTTTTAATACAGGTTTTGAAACTTTACATTGACCATTGCTTTGTAGCAATGGGAAAACTCCACTGTAGGTAATCATAACTTCTTAAAAAGCACAGTTTTGTAAATTTGGACCAAGAATATAGTGGCTTTAGCTGCTTAGCCTTTGATAAGGCAAATCCAGTATGCCATTTGCTTGTATTTTTCGCCACAAGTGAATATTTACCAATCTGCTGTTAATTTTAATTGGATGTTCAGAATTCTCTGGTAAGTCAATTTCACTGCTATCTTTGGAGGGGTATGAGTAACTTGCACATTCAAAGAAATGCTTTCCAGGCTCTTGCATGCTTATAGAACTGCAGCTTTACAAGATTTACTATTTGCTAATTGTAATCCTTGTAATTTTATTAAAATTTCAGAAGAAAATCCTCCTGTCTTGTTTTATGAAGCTACTTCTCTTGTTTCATTAAAAAAATATTGCAAGCTCATGTTAGTAGTAACTATGACTTCTCATATCTTGCAGAACTCCTCATAAAGGCAAGAAATCCAAGCCTCATACTCACTGTCTCAAACTGCTTGAATATTTTTAGGCCTGCACATTTGTGTATAATTTATGAATACTTTTGAAAGATAGTCCCATAGACAGAGCATAATGTACCACCTACATGAATAGTGAATTGTGCTTTAGGGAAGGATAGTACTAATTTGGATGTGATATTAAAAATAGTCAGAATTTATAGTCAGTATCATAAAGAATATTCTTTGTTGTAAATGATCTGACAAAGAATAAGAAATCAAACTGCTGCACTAAGAAAAATCTAGATTTTTTTTCCTGTTGTGAAATTCTAATAATGTAAGAGGTGTCAAATAACATGTGTACTTACCATTCAAAATTAAGACTTGCTTTAAATGCTTAAAATGGAAATTTGAATGGTCAACTGTCAAATCTATTGTAAACTTCTATGATTTGTCTCCTAAAATTGGAGGGAAGAAGGATAGAGTAAAAGAAGTTTTCCAGTGTTTGTGTGGCATGTAAGGACTGCAGATACATGATTCTTTTTCTCTAATTGTGTCAATTAGTGGTTATTATTGCAATTAAAAATTAGCAAGCTGGTTAAAATATTAATTAAGTTTGCTCATTTGTTTGCTTTAAGATTACTGCCATGGGAGTTTGGGCATTCTTTTTCTCAAAATAGATTTTTTTGTGGGTGGAGGTACAATGTGGAATAAAGGGGACTTATTTTTTATATTCCTGAATTTTCTGGACAAGTAAGCTGTGTAATGAGTTTCAAACTTTTCAGACCAAATATTCTGACAGCCTGCTTACAGAAAACTGTAGTAATCCTAGTGTTAATTTATGCAATGCAACTAATCTTAGCTACCTAAGAGCAGTTTCCATCTAACTGCATGACAGATATGAAGTTCTCTTAGAAAAGTGCAAGAAGAAATCTGGTCCAATGATGTTCTCACCTCCTGGATACAATACAGCAGTGTGTTTGTATGCATGGTTTACACAGGGGGTGTAATGAACAATAACCCTAATAAAGAATAATTGGGAAGAACTTTTTCTTAAATAGGACAAGGCAAAGAACCCAGCTGAGTGCCATTCTGCAACTCAGCAAAAGCTATTAACATGCAGTTTCTGCTGTTCTTTCTTGTAGCTAGCATGACATGAGGTATCTAAACAACAGTAGTAGTTTTATTGTGTTTTTGAAACACATATTTTACTTTAGCTTTGGATTTGGAAGCACTGTAAAAATTGGTCTTCATGTGTACTTTAGAAAAAATTATGACCTCCCTAATGAATGGCAGAAGTTTTGTTATCCATTATGGGATATATCTTTTAGCTAATCGAAATATCAAACCTTAGCAGGATTGGATGATGAATTATTTGCAAGCTGTACAGCCTGAAGTGTCAATGAAGGGTGCTGTTTCAGCTTTAACCTCATTTCCGTATAAGACTGAACTGTTCATCCAAGCTGTCATTTTGCTTTTCAAGGGGTTATGTGAGCTTAGAGGTACCCCAGGTCTCAAGGCAGTGATTTTGCTTACTAGAATGCACAGGAGAGCATCCCTCTCCTCCGCCCTTCCTCATCCTTCAGTGCCCGTTCTCTATGGCTGCTACACCGTGGTTCCTGTAAACAGGCAGGGCAAACCAGGGATCTTTTGGGATGACTGTTTTTCATTCTGATTGAATGTTGTTCCTCTTGGATTCTTTCCTTTTCGTGATGTCTCTCCTTGTAAGCCAGAATATAAGAGCACCTTGTGCCAGCAGATGCAAATGGGTTCCTCTTTTGAGTTCTGCAGTTTGATGTTATGCAAATCTTTCTTTGTGGGTGGGAACCTTGCCATTTCTTCTTTTCTTCCAGTGTTGAATTTCAGCTTTGCTTCCTGATACAGACATGTGCTGGACTGACATTAGTTGCTTATATGGTGTTGAAGAAAACAGGGTCTTCACAAGGGCCAGATAGTTCCCTCAAACTGTCAATCTGTGTGGATCACTAACTCTTCTGTTAAGCTGCTTTTTCTCTGTTGGATCCAGACTTGTCAAAATATATGAATTCTCTCTCTTTTACCTAAAGGAATTTCTGTCCCTACCCCTAGGAAGAATCACAAATTTCATTGATCTTGTGTATTTGTGCTGTAATTAAGCTTCATTTTTATTATTAAGTTATGCAGCAATCTTTTCCTTTTTTTTTTCCCAGCCTACTTGAAAAATACTGCTCAAAAAACACTATGCTCTGTGGATTTATATACTTTGTCTAATATTGCAAGCTGGCTGTAGTGACATTTAAAAATCACTAAGTATGTTATAAATTAGTGGCCTGAAAAAAATGACACTAGAAAATGTCATAAAGCATCAGGAAAAATGTAAATATTTAAGGTGACTAGCTTAAACTTAATGAAAAGTTTAAGCTTACCTGTGGGGAAATCAGTAAGTTTAACCTTAAATATAATTTTATTGTTTATTCAGTAAAAAAAAGTGAATACTGGAGGAGATGGGATTGGTGCTTACGAATAACCAGGCTACTGTAGCTAAGAGAAATTTTGAATAACCATTTTTGTTCAATGCATTTTAGTTTAATATTTCACATTTTTGCAGCATTACAAAAACTATGGTAATGAAGTAATTAATAAAAAATTGCACATGAAAAGTAGTGATAATTTTTTTAAAAGTATGGAAGAAGATGGAAAACACAAATGAGCATCGACTTGAAAGAACACTTAGCTACAGACTAAAAATAATTTGTGGATTTTCTACTTTTCCTCCTTATTTTTCTTGTAGAAAGATAGCCCATTAAGAGAAGGGTAGAGCTCCAAAGGTAAAAAACCCCCAGCTATTTGCTTTACTTTAGGGTTGGTTCTACTGAAGCAGACCCAAGGTCCATCTGGAGACACCTGAGCTAAAGCACCAAAATGTACTACATTATAAGCTACTTCCCCACATACTTTCTTGGCCTGCGATAGTTTATGCCTGAGGGACTTGCTGAGCTGTGCAATCTCTGTGTTTAGAAATAACTACCCTATATCCCTCCTTGCATGTTGTGCTGTCTGCACCATCTGGTGGCATGGCATCCCACAACCCAGCTCCGAGTTAGAAAGATTTGCCATATTCTATTTGTTTAGGGTCTGTTACCTGCTGGGTTCATTTGCTGCCTCTAGGTGAGGAGAGACAGTGAGCAGTTAGTCCCCATCTGCCCTTTTTATGCCTTTCCTGTTTTTAAATCTCTTTCATTTTCCCTTGGTTCCCCTCCTTTGGTTTAAGGCCCTAAGTTGCTTCCGATCCAGAATCCATTCTATGCCTTTTCTAATGTTGTTACATATTTTGAGACTGGGCTTGGGAAACCAAGACTGCACAGTATTTGAGGTAATATATGATAGTGGTGTAATGATGTTCTGTGTGTTTTTCACTCCTGCCTTTTTAAGAATTCCCCGAAGACTGCTGCTTTGCACACTATGTAGCACTGATTTTGATTTGGAATGGTGTTGGTTAGCTCTAAACTTTCTTTGAGAATTGCTGCATTTTGCATTTTCATTATTGAGCTTCATTTGCCATTTTAAAATCTACTTTCTCAATCTTATGGAGTTCTTATGTCATTCTTCACAGCCTACCATCATCTGCACTAACATGTGGTATCATCAACAGATTTTGTTGCTTCATTTTCTCCTCTTTTCCTCTTTTCTCTTTTTATTGAGGGAAGAGATTAAACAGTTAGAACCCCTGAGAATTGCACAAGTTGTTTATTTTAATGTGAAAATTGACAATTTACTCTTTTCTTCCTACTTTAAGGTAATTACTTATTCATACAAAGCCTGCTCTTCTTCTTGCTGCTCTGAACTCTTGGGTGGGAAAGGGAGTGGGATGTCACTGAGAGCTTTTAGAAGTGCACATAAATTATATGAACTAGATCCTGCTTATGTGCATGATATTTTGCTTCTTTCAAGAAATTGTGTTAGATCACACAGCAGAACTTCACATGCCATGTTGACTCTTCCCCAAAGTACTATATTTATCTGCATAGCCATTAGATTTCTGATAGTTTCTACTTTGTCCATCCAACACATTGAGCTGGTATTGCATTGTCTTCTCCAGTTTCCCTTTCACTGTTCCCAGATTCCTTGAGCTGTCATTTAGCTCTTTAAAGGTTTAAAGGCTTAAAGGCATTCTTGTTCCTTCTGTCTTAGTCACCTGGAATTCATAAAAAAGCAAATGTACTACTGTTTGTTTTTGTGAACCTCTTTCAGTATAATTTTATTTGTTTGGTTTTCATGACTTGTTATCCTCTTCTTTAGTTTTTAGTAAGAAGATTCGTTTTGTGGGGGATTTTTTGTGTGTGGGTTTGGGTTTTTTTTCTTTTTGAACCATTGTGTATTTTGGCATTTGTTGGCTTCACCCTGCTTCTCTTTTGAAAAAGTTGGTATCTGTCTTTGATTTCAACAGGCTGCAGTTCCTTTAGGTGTTAAATTTGTTCTATTTTCCTGAGCAGACACTCTTTGTTCCAGAACCAGCACTGGTTCCCAAAGATCCTTCCTTCTCACTCCTTTCTCTCGTCTCACTCTTTCTCCTGTCTCTCTGTGACACATTTTAAATTTTGAAGACATCATTTAGCTTTGGTCAGATAATCCTGCTGTTTGATCTGATGTTTTTATTTTGAAATGTGACTAGTTGTACCAGGGAAATAATTTAGAATATTGTTCTTTTTGAATTGGGTTACAAGATAAGCTGAAAGAGTTGAGGGATTTCAGCCTGAGGAAGAGAAAACTCTGGGGAAACCTTACAGCACCTTTCTGTACCCAAAGAGGGCTAAAAGAGAGATTATGAATAAAAAGTGTTGGTTAGAATATTATATTTGCACTTGCAGCACTTCTCTACAGCTATGGCAATCTTAGAAGGATCATGTTAATTCCTTGCTATTCTCATCCTCCAATTTAATCTCTAAGACTACAGAGTATTTTTCCTCTGTCTTCAGTAATGCTTTATGTGATTGATAGTTTTAAATTAACAAAATCATTCCACTGATAGAAATTTTCCTGCTGAAAACTGGTTTTTTTTTCCATTTTTTATGTTTTTAGACTTTAAATTTCACAAATATTTATTATAGATTGCAGGTAGGATGTGTTTTGATTCTGCTCTTCAATGAATACTTGTAGGAAAAGATAATTGAGATAATGAAAAAATGAAAGATATCTTTTATTTAAATAAATTGATTTTGCTTTATGATATGTTTGAGTGGTAGGAAAGCATAGTGGTTTAATTCTGCCATTTCCATAATAATTTCACATTTTAAAACAATAAACAATATTATCATGACTGTTACCAAAGACCATGTGTAAGGTTTACTTGAATGCTTATTTTCATCTACTCTGTATTTGAAGGCCAAGTGATACTTGAAGGTAACATAAAAATTATTCTCAAGAAGAAAAGTAACTTTTTGTGTTGGAAGGAACTCAAGAGTTGTTGCGAGTGGTTTGATTACTATGCATGGCATAAAAGGAGGTGATTTTCAGGGTAAAGGAACTTGTGAAAAGATAATTGGTTAGACTAATATTGTCATTGACCTAATTTGCATTAAATATGCTACTGTGAATTGTAGTTATGCTTTTCCATTTGAAAGGCATGCTTTGTTAGCTTATTTAAAGAGCCTAATTAAACTACAGTTTAAGTCATACTCTTAAATTCAGCAATACAGTATCAAACTGAGGATCAGTGATTACCCACTTTGTGAGTGTGGACAATCATAAACCAGTTCTTGATCAAGATGAAGTAGGTTCATTCATCTAGTTTACATCTGATCATTCTCAGATACTGAAAGCATTTAACTAGTCCTTTAGTTTAATTTTTCTCTTTTATAATAGAGAAAGCTATTTCTTCCTTGATGCAGTGTGAACAATAACTAGAGCATTCTTCAGGCTATTGGAAGAAAGTACCTTTGCCTTTTTTCTAGTAGTAAGAAGATTTTGAGGACTATTTTGTTTTCAGTAGGACTTCTTTGCAAATGTAGTTAAGTAGAGTCTTTAAAATATGAGCTGTTAAAACATTAATTTGCACATTTTCATACCCATTTTAGAATCAGGAGAGTAATATTTTTATTTCTTTGGTTTTCGTTATTAGTTATTATGTATTAGCAGTATTCTAGATATTTTGAAACAGGCATTTATTTCCTCTTGTGCAGTGAAAAGGGAGGTGCCTTTGTCAGTAGGGAGACAACTGTGAGTGCTCAAGTGTTTGCATCTGCAGATGGATGCATAAAGATACAGGGTCTTATTTTTCCACACTGCTGACCATCCCTAGAAAAAGCATGGAACCTGGTGTTAGTATTGTATGGACTGAACATTTGTAAGATTAGCCACCTTATTGCATATCTAATTGTTAATTTCAGTGCTTATTTTTAATTATTGACACTTGTACTGTTTGATAATGGCTGTTTTCAAAATAGTAATCTCTAGAGACACTGAATGTAAACCAAAACATAGCTGATCAGACAAGGTTATATAGCAGCACAATACTACTGAACCATGTTGGATAAAGCAGTTGAAAACAGAGAAATGCATATTCAAGCTGGACATGGTAATGGCCTTAAATATCTATACAGATATTCAGCTGAGAAGGTCACTTCCTTGCTGTAATCGTTATGAAAATTACCATGGTGGATATGCCAGTGTTACTACTATAGGACCATATTTGCATACCCGATGACCATACATGAAATACAATGAACTAGAAATGCACTTTAGACACTAAAAATTTTTAAAATTCACACCCAGTAAATCTTTAATTCCACTTGAAGGATGATTAAATCTCTCGTTTCTCATTATTTGGGAAAGAAATATGCCAATTGCTACACCATTTTGCTGCTTATTCATTTCATGTGCAAAACAGAAGCCAGCTGATGCTAGCACTACTTAGTAAAGCTGCTGAAAGGTTGCACTCTCCTGCATTTTGGGACAGGCAGACAATGTAAAAGAAGCCATTTTGGAGAAGGCAAATTATATGTTCAGATTTTGTCTGCAAGGCATGATTGAGGAATTGTCAAAGGTATCAATAGCAATTAGGATGTTGAGAGCCAAATGAAAGCTAGATGATCAATTGTTGGTAAAGCCATTGAAAACTTCCTCTGAGGGCATTCATTCTCTTTTAGAGAGAGCTGTTGCCTCTCAACCAACTGCATAAATAAATCACAGCGACTTACAGGGGATCACAGAATGGGTCAGGTTGGAAGGGACCACAGCGGGGTCATCTGGCCCCACCTCCCTGCTCAAGCAGGGTCATCCTGGAGCACACGGCACAGCTCTGTGTCCAGATGGTTCTTGAATATCTCCAATGAGGGAGCCTCCACAACTTCCCTGGACAACCTGTTGCAGGAAAGAAGTTCTTCCTCATGTTTTGGTGTAACTTCCTGTGCATCAGTTTCTACTCATTGCCTCTTGTCCTACTGCTTGGCACCACCAAGGAGAGCCTCTTGACACCCTCCCTTCAGATACCTACAGACAATGATGAGGTCCTCTTTCAGTCATCTCTTCTTGAGACTGAAGAGGCCCAACTCGCTCAGCCTTTCGTCAAATGAGAGATTCTCCAGACCCCTGACCAACTTAGTAGCTCTCTAATTCTCAGGATCAAATTTATTCTCCTTCACGTAGTAATTCTGCGTGGCCTTCTTCTTTTTTTTTTTTTTTTTTTCTTTTTTTCCTAATAGAACTCCTGAAACAGGTATTTATCCTTAAATTGCAGTCTAAGAAGAAGCATCTTAGCTTTCTCTTGCTCTATACCTTTGGCTATCATCTTGCAACCCTAATCTTTCATGTTTCCTCTGTCACAGACAGATTTTTGTGAGTTACTGGAGTTCTTGTATGTTTTTTTCAGTAAATAAATTTATAGGTCTATCTTTTGTAACACAGCATGGGGCTGCAATAAAAAAATTGCACTTCAAGCAAAATGATAATTCAGTATCCATTATAGTAAGAAGAAGTTTCTACTGGCTTGAAGGAGTGTAGTAGGTTAGAAGATCCTGTAATTATGTATTTAACTTAATTAGTCCCATATAAGGGTTTCTTTTAATTCAGTCCATTTTGCATATGAATTGGAATTTGGGGTTCAGTGCCTTTTTTGATGATGTGCTGGAGGAGGGAGTAGTTCAAGGAAGAGAGAGAATATAGCTACCAGACAACAGGAAGTCTTTATTTGGCTCGTACAAAGTGATTTAAAATATATATTTATAATCCATTTTCACAAATATTTGGATGTTGGTAAGATAAAGTCTATTTACAGAATTTTCAAAGCTGTTCATAAGAAATCCACTCTATGAATACTGTATGTATTCCTAGTTATGTTGTCCAAATTGGACTTTCGAATGAAAATCTTGCACGTTGGCATGGCACGTAACACCTCGTCATTCAGTTTTGTATTTGTTGCCCCTTTTTTAGTACTGTTTTGCAATAAACTGTTAAAAGTCCTATAGAAGTTTGGCATAAATAAGTTTAATATTGTGAATTCAAGCAGCATTAACATTAAGTGAAAATTTTTGAAAAGTTGAGATTTGTTTCTTGAATTTATGTCTTTAGGGTTGGTAACTTAAGAGAAAACTTTTTATTCTTTATTTAAATAAATATTTTTTTTATTTCTTTTCCTTAGGAGATTCCTTTACACAGTTTCGGTTTGCTGATGAGAAAGAATGGGATAAAGAAAGTACATGCCATAAGCAGGTAACAGAATTGTCATTCAAATGATTTTATATACATAATCATCTGGGACAGAATATTTAGGCAGTTGTGCCTTCAGCAACAAATTGTTAATACAATAGTAGCACTCTTTATTCTGTATATTTTTATCAACTCCTCTCTAATGCTGGAGGATCTTGTCCTTGGGCCTTATCCTTTTGTTTCTGCTAAAAACTAGTTGAAGCCACAGGCTCGGTTTTAAGTAATGTTGAGAGGAAAGAACAAGAAAGCCCTCCAGTGAAGAGAAAATAAGGGGCTGTCTCTTGCTTTACTGCCAAAGGAATTCAGCCTTCCTTTTGCAACTGTATTCCAGAGAAAAGTGTTTAATAGAATGATTATAACAAAGCCTGTAGAAGTATATTCATATATTGGACTGGGAAGCATTCTAGTTCCCTCAAATTACCAGTTAATATCCTCTGGTTGAAACTTTATGCCCTAAATAATTAGGGCAGCAACTAGATTTTTTGTATATGAATTCTTTATGCTTGCATATAAAGCAGCACAACAATAGAAGTCTCCTGTTTTCTCTATCAGGATACCTTAAAGTATCTCAATCTCTGCAGCTGTCTTCCTCATCTAAGTCACCTAAATTTTTGCAAAATATATACTTTTGTCTTCCAGGCTTTTCTTAAAATTGCTATGAAATTCTGGTTGAGTATTTCATGTAACATCCATATGTATTCAAATTTTAAAGAATTGCTATTTATTTTCTAAAATCTTACACTCATTATTCCCTGGGAAGAGGTATTTAAAGGTACTTTAGTGTTGCAAAGTCAAATCAGGGAGGAAATAAAACCAAATGCAGCATTTGTCTAAACCACCACCAGTTTCTTCAGCAGAACACAGGCTTTCAGTGACTGTTTTTTCTTATCAGTTCTTCTGTTCCTAGTGTGCAGGATGGTGTCAGTATCCCAAACATTAATTTCTTCATAATTTCCTCAGAGGCTTTTCATTATAGCATTTAGGTGATCAGAACACAATAATTAATTCCTGAATGGCTAAAGCCATTGTGAGCAGACTGAAGCTACATGTTGTCACCATTACCCTTCCTTTGATTTCTTATTTTAATTCAGAATGCTGTCCCAGATGGTTTTATAGCATTATCTGATTTTTCACATTGTCTCTGATCTTCAGCCTGGTATCTCCTTCTTGTTTCTGACCCATTTTTCTTTTCCCTAAAAGTCAGATCTAAGTCTAATTTTCATCCTAGATCCCATTTGCCAAGTTCCTGGCCTTTGCCTCTTAACTCACCTGTTTCTAGTTCTTTGCCTGTCTACACATTATGTGCAGGAGTAGAGAATTTTAAACTGAAGTAAATTGGTTATGAGGAAACAGAATAAAACAGAAAAGACATAAAATTAGTTGCAGAATTATTAGACATTTCTCATTCTCTATCTATTGTAGAAAGCAATGGCAAAACACCAGTTTCAAATGTGGAATGAAAATGTCACAGTGACATCAACAATAACAAAATTTCAGTTTATTAAGAATACTGTCTTTCATTTTCACAAAAAAGAAGTAGATTTGCATTTGTATTTGTTCCATTGCATATTGATAAAATGCAATAAAAATATTTCATATCATGGTCTGCAATTGAAAAAGCAAATAGTTGTTAGTCATTCGGATTTTTCAGTAAAAAATGGTAATTCCAGCAACAAATATGCCTCTACCAGTTTTTTTTTAGCAAGTAACACTATGTGCCATGAAGTGTTCATAATTCATTAAACACTGCTTTTGATCCCTTTGCTTTTTGTTAGAACACCACTTTTAGAGAAGTCTCTACTTACATATCAAATTCCGTTTTCTATTATGTTATTTCTCAGAATTCCTCTTTTCCTTTATCCTCAACATTTCCTCCTCTTCCCTATCTCCACTTTTTTACCTTCATTTGCAATGTTCATTCATGTTAATATTTTTGCAAGTATACATAGCTCTTCCAAAATGCAATATTTGTTATTCAGTTATACTCTTTAGAATTTTTTGTGTTATCAGATTCATACGATTTCGTTGTCTTTTGCAACTGTGCAGAAGCTACATTTGATCCTTAAAATCTGTCAAAATAACCGGATTTTCTGAACATCTAGTTCATTACTGGGCAACAAGAACTATTTGCTGAAGACTTTGTGAGGTTACTTGCACCAGTGAATCAGCTTTGATGGTGATCACTAATCCATTGTAAAATAAAGTGCTGAGTATAGAAGAAAAATTCTTACACTAGATTTTTTTTTAGTCCTTTTTTTCTCATTACTGGATACCAGAACCTGAATTTGGATACAAGAAATTGTTAAATCAACAGCATAGTTTATTTTTAAAATTTATTTTCATTTTGTAAATATACTGTCAGAACACACTATGTCTTTGACATTCATTCTTGGTTCGTGTGCAGGTGTTAAAAGCCTGTTAAAAGGTGTTGACTGGCTTTTGGAAGCAGTATGAATTTCTTGACAAATCTCTTATGATATGTCACAAAACTCTCCTAATTTGTGAGTATTTGGACTTCTAAATGTTTGTGCCAGTCTACATCATATTGAGAGGGACAAATTTTTGTCCCTGCAAGTGAGATTTGGAAGCAACTTCTCTACTTCCATGAAAATATAGACTGAGAGTGTAGACTGAACTTAGACATTTTGTTGTCAGATTTTTAAAATATGTGATAGATATCAGGTTTATCTTTGCCAGTTTACCCATGGTGAGGATGCTCAGAATGTTCTGCTGTACTCTGAGCTTGAAATCTGTTTTAAAACTACTTAATTCTGGTATGTTCTGTAGAAACCACAAATATTGCTGGTCCATTTTGTGTAATTTGGTTTTTACAAAAGGGTCAAGAGAAAAAGCAACTTCAATACTTGTCACAGTAATAAATTCTCATTTAAAAGCAGTAGCATATCTTTCTTGACTGTTATTTTAGAAGTGTTTATAACAATATACTTTGTTGCTTTTGGAAATACCAAAGTATTTGGAGAAGTATGAAAAGGCCTCTGTTGAGGCATTAAATTTAGCTATAAATTTAATGTACAGGAGCTTTGCAGGATGATTCCTTAGGAATAGTAGCAACTCATTAAAGAATGGCATTTCACACTACATGAAAGCTTCACAGTTCAAAACATGTTTCAGTTGGAAAAGCTTCTTATGCCATTGTCAACTTCCCAAACTATTTCTTACTTTGGAATTTCAAGGTATTATCTAAGGACCATTCTATTTATAACTTGTTTTTTAGCCTTAAGTGATTATTTACATTTTAGGTGTTTATATGTTAATATTTAGCCAAGCTGCTTCATAAAAGTGTATTTTAAACTATTAATTTGTGTATTTCATTATATTTCTTGAATGTATGTGTCAGGGAAATGTAATATATTAAAATTATGAGAGGTTTTTTTGGTTGTTTTTTTGGCTTTTTTCACAAGTGAACTATGTGTTGAATTGTGTTTCAGTTCTCTGCACTTTCTGTTGACTGCCAATCTTTGGTCCAGGCCCTTCAGGAACTGCCTCTACATCTGAGGTTGAATGTAGCTGCTGACCTTGTACAGGTAATGCTGTACCATTTCACAGGAAAATTAAAATATTTTAGGAGAAACAATATGTGCAAGAATGATTAGTCTTCAGACAGAAGCTGAATGTATTCTGAAAGTAAATGCATTCATTTAGACTGGTCTGTCAAGGGGCAGGATACCCCTCTAGTGACACATTTTGTGTGTTATTTGGCTTTAAACAAAATGTCTGGATGGGCAGCATATTAGATTTGAAATCAGGTTATCAGAGTGTTTGGCATGGAGTAATTGCACTATTTTTGTGTTTGCTTCTCTTGGCAGCTGTTAAAAGCTTTCACCAAAATTTTCTAAGTGCTTTCACATTCTTCCTGCTATTATATTAATTACTGCTAATGTCAGCAGACATATTTTTTCCCATGAATCAATTGCTATAGGTAAAGCTGTCAATGGTACAGGTGAAGAAAATGTCATTTATTCTCCAGTGGCAGGCTAGCAACAATATTAGTAAAGTGTTCCTTCAAACTATGAAAAAGAAATTATTAATGTAAGGAAAAAAGAGCCAATGAGACTTGAATATAAAATCAAAATTCTTAAAAGGATCCATTTGTCCAAGCAAGGAGAAGTATGGCCCTTACAGAAGGATTAATACCAGCCCTAGGGAGAAGGACTTTGGGAGTGTTTGTGAACGAAAAGCTCAACATAACTCAGCAATGTGTGCCGTGTTTCAAAGAAAACCTGACCATCAGGTGGAGGGAGGTGATCCTCGCTGTCTGCTCTGCCCTTGTGAGATCCCACCTGGAGAGCTGCATCCAGCTCTGGGGTCCCCAGCACAAGAAAGACATGGACCTGTTGGAATGAGTGCAGAGGAAGGCCCACCACAAAGTTGATCAGAGAGCTGAAGCATCCCTCCTGTGAAGACAGGCTGAGAGTTGGGGCTCTTCAGGCTGGAGAGCAGAAGGCTCCAGGGAGACCTCACAGCACCTTCCAGTACCTTAAGCAGGCTGACAGAGCAGAGCCAGAGAGGGACTTTGCACAAGAGCATGTATAGATAGGACAAAGGAAATAGCTTTAAGCTGAAGGAGAGTTGGTTTAGATTAGATTTTAATAAGTTCTTGACTCTAATAAGAGTGGTGAGGTGCTGGAACAGGTTTCCTAGAGAAGCTATGGACTTCCTATCCCTGGAAGTGTTCAGTGTCAGGTTGGATGAGGCTTTGAGCAATCTGGATTAGTGGAAAGTTCCATGCCCATGGCAGGCAGTTTGGAATAGGTAATCTTTAAGGTCCCTTTCAAACCAAACCATTCTATGATTCTGTCAGTATCAGTGTTAGAATACAATGTCATATTCTGTAATAAGGGATAAAAGGAGTTTGTATTTTGCATTTTCTTCTGTAAAAATATCAAGATAACTTTAGTTTACTTCTGAATTTGATTCTGCTCAAATTTCCTGTACTTTCTTCAGTGATCAAATATACCAAGTATGAATTATAATCCAAATTAGACAGAGTAATACATAATCATTATAAAGATTCAAGTCCTTTCTTGTACTCCTAGGCATCAACACCTCTAGAGATCCCACAGATGAAATCTAAAATTTTTGGAGATGGGAAGAAGAGAGAGCAGCTGTTTCGACAGCCTCTAGCTCAAAGTGAAACTGGGTTGGTCTCTGATCCTGTTGGTAATTCTGTTGCTCCATCAGAACCAGGGAGTAAAAATGGCTCTAGGGCAAATGCAAGAGAATCATTTCAAAGAGTCCATCCACTATCAAATCAAGACACTGACCATTTGGATGAAGAACTAGATCTTCTCCTGAATTTAGAGGCTCCCATTAATACAGAAAATAGGCCTGCGTCAGGTACCTTATCCTGCAGCATATCAACGGAGAAAGATTTGCAAATTGGTTGTAAGGAAAACGGTAAGTTTTCTCCCCAGCATGACCTTATTTAATTTCCATTGCTCTTTGTTTTGGTGATGTTTTTGAATTTTTGATTAGCCAGTCAACAGTACTGCTATCATCATCATCTCTGTCACGCTGCCTTTAGCTGGGGCTATGTTCATTTTCAGTTTTAACTTCTTACTAACCTGAGGTTTCACTATTGTCAGTTCACTTTAAACATTAAGTGAAATTGTTCTGCAAAACAGCATTGGGCTTATGATTTAGCAAAAAAATATATATTTTTTTAAATTAAAAGTGTTCTGCTAGGGAATTTTATTGCAGGGAAGAGTAAGTATTTGTGTAACTTCATCAGCCCTTAGTTCACTGTGCTAATAGTGTACAGTAGAATTGACAGCTATTTCTGATGCTTCTTCTAAATGCTACTTTCAAACTTTACTAGCCTTAGCTTTACAAAATGAAGTTTAGCATGAAAACTATTTTTGGAATATGACTTCTTGTTCTTCAAGAAAGAGAGATTGTGTTTAAATACAGTCAGTTGTGCATTAAAAGTCATACAATGCAGGACAAAGATAGTATGGAATTGTTTCCAGATTTTCAGTCTTGTTTTCACTTCTCTAGAGCCTTTAAAAGTAGATATGCCTGAAGAGAAGAGCACATCATCACAGCAGCAGGAAAGTACATCTAAAGATGTTACTGAAGAAGAGCTTGAAGATTGGCTGGACAGCATGATTGCCTGAAGCTCCAATTTCCTCATATGAATAATTGAATATAGCAAACATTATGTAGAAACTTGAATCTTTCTTTATCTTCTTGTTATTTCCTTTCTCTGTATGCCAAATGCCTGTTTTCCTTTGCTGGCACTTTAAATTTTGTGCAACCAAAATAAATTTAGATGAGATTGAAAATTGTTGAAGACTAATGATATTATTAGAGAGTTCTGAAATTTGTGATAAACTAAGAGTTTTCTTTGCTAAAGAAGCAGGCTACAGTGCAGAAAGAGAACAGTTATTTCAGCTTGTACTTGCTCTATGTAGTTCTTAAAATAAAGCTGTGGATGAACAATGAATCTATGTGTTTTTAATTACCATTGTCACAAAATTCCATCTTGTAGAAAAATGGGAAAGACAATAGAAACAGTTATATTTGGTTTGTAATACTTTATTGCAATGGGCACTTTTTATTAGAAGAAAAAAAACCGCATAATCCTAGCAACTTCTACTTGCAGGTGACCATAGAGCTTTGTTTTATTTTGGCCTAAGATTTAAATTGTGTTCATTTTGATACAGTGTATGTCTTTTAACAGCAGCATCTAATAAGCTGTTATTGAAGGTAGTATATAAACAAACTTCAAGTGCAATTTGATACAGAAAGACAGAAAAGCAATACAGTTAATGGGTCTGTTCATCTAGAACACTAACAAAAAGTTTGCATAGCTATGTCTACAGAGGTTTTAAGGCACTTTAATGTTTCAAGGTTGACAAAATGTTTGAAAATTATTTCTTTTTAACTGCTTAAAGCTCTTCAAACTGTATCTTAATACATTCACTAGCAAATACTGTGGGGAAAAACTGGACAGCAGTTGGTTGAACTATTTTTTCTGAGGTACGGTCTCTGATGTTCAAGTTCTTCAATGTCAGATGTGCAATTAAGATGCCTTTTAGCCCTTTCAACTGTACTGCCAAACACCACGTTAATGATGTGGTTTAAAAGTTGTTATACTTTTAGGCCATGTTGAACTGGAAGGCTTAAGTTGATCTGGCATAATTTTTGCTAATTAGAATTCCAACAAAAGACCTGTTTCATATGTGGTAGGTACAAAAAGCCTCTGAAATAGTGTCAATTTTTATGTGTGTCTTGAACTTTGAAGACATTTAAAGCAAATACAAGCTGTGAAATTACGCCATGANTTTTTTTTTTTTTTATACTGGATCTTAGCAGTTCATGAAGAAATCATTTCTTTTGTGATATTAGCCAAGTTGATCCTCGTACTGTTTTCGGAAGCAGTCCCCTGCTGGGAAAAAATCCCAACATCTTTCTTGGTACATCTTCCACACAAATGATTCCTGAAAATGAGAAAGTACTTATTTTACCATTCACTGTGCAGTTAGTGCTGTAGATAAGCTTTTAACAATAGCCATATACTGTGCCTGCTAGCATGGAGTAGAACTGTGAAGACACTGGAACTGAAAAGATTGTAACTCAATAATGTTTGTAAAAGTTTTATACATCTCTTAATTCGATGCTACTGAAATTAAAGCTCTATTAGTAAAATATCTAAGTATAAATCAATCAGTCTATTTATATCAGAGCAAACCTGTTGATAAATTTGTATATAAGCAAATGTGTTTTGCTTTGAATGGAAAACAAAGGTACTTCTGCAGTGTTTGCCTAAGAACTTATTAGAGATAAGATATAATTAAGTTCTACTTATTTTCTTATTTATTTACCTTTAGGGCCTAACAATGCTAAATATAAGGTCACCCAAATACCTATCTATCTACACATATATATATACATTTTCACTATAAATACAGTAGCTTAACTACTTAAGCTTTTTGGGAATAAACTACACCTGGTGCATTTGAGATTTTCTTTTCAGAGATAAGATGACAGTAAGATTACTACTAACTGACTTCTGACAGAGTTCACTGCTGGGTGAAATAGCACAGTGCAGCATACCCCCCTTCCCTTTTGTTTTAACCCTTCTTTTCTTTCACTGGCAGTAGACTCTTGGGGAGAGTGGCATCATACACACTTCTCAGTGGTACATCAGTTCCACCTGCTGGTACACAGCTACAAGGCTTGAGAAGATAAAAATGTTTAAAGATTAGCTTAATGGTTTTTCTTAAGATTTGTTTTCTACTCACCTGGCCAGTATGTTCAGTTTCATCCTTGTTAATTAGATACATTAAGAAGAACCTGAAACAAGCACATGAAGTGGGTATTAATGCAGGAAACATAATATCTCTGCCTGACCTTTTCTAGTCAGGGGTATGCGAGAAGATTATGCCAACCCGCAAAGCAATGACACTGCTAGGCATCTAAAGTGCTTATTTTAAGGGAGAAAATTCTGTCCTGAAGCGTGTCTCCTGTGAAAGTGCTAACAGATAAAAAAAATCTGTAGAAGTAGAAAAATGCAGTTTAGCATTTCCTTCGTTTCAGTGTGAGGAGCAATACCTGAATTAGGCATATGCCAAATTCTGAGCACATATGCTTCAACATCTCACCTTGGAAGAAGTTACTATGGCTACTGCATGAGAAGTGTGGTAAATACTGAGCTGCACCAGGAATTCTGCACACTGCTGTTATACAGCTCATAGGCTGAGCCTATCCTTCCCCAACACCTGTGCTCAGTCAAATGTTGAGAGCTTCAACTAATTAGGAAGACTGTAGAGAATCAACTGTGGTCTGTTTAGAGGTAGTACTACTCATGGTTGGGCAATTTTGATGCAGTGAATTTGGAATTAGGCTTAGTTATGTGCTTTCATTGTGAAGGAAGGAGAGTACGCTGATTTTAACATACGCTGTCTAATTAAAGGGTAACCTGGGTAAAAAGATTGTTCACTGTGTATTCTATTATGAAGAAAATGGCCAATTTTAATTTGTGGTGAATTAGAGGTTCCCACGTAACAGCTAAGCAATTCAATATAGTAAGAAAAACTTGGATGTTGTAGACTGGTAAAGCTATGGATATTAATAAAAATTTGCATCACATTAAGCAATTGATTTTTTTTTTTAATTTAAACAAGTTCAGATGCAGTATTCCAAAGCCAGACTGCTATAAGATTTCACCAGCTTTTCCCTTCATTCTGCTGGCATAATGCTTGTATAATTAATTATCTTTGTTGTGTGAGTAACTAATGCAACAAGAATACTTTTTTTAATATCCTCTTAGGTCTGCTCTGTATTTACTAATGAAAGTGGAAGAGCACTCTCTTGGGAGTTTGGTATAGCTTAAACATGTACAGCTCCTGAATGCTTTAAAGTTTCAAAAAGCTCCACTAAAGAACTATAGGGACAGTTGTTTTTCTTTGGAGCTTATCTTTGAAGAACTTTCTACAAGTGCCTTTATTTGCTTTGTTTTGGTTTGGGTTTTCTTTCTTGTCAAATTAAAGCCAATTTTCTATGGTCTCATCAGCATTACCAAACCCCCCAAGAAGTCACAGTCAAAACTTCCAAGCTAAAGCAACTTATTAAACTGTTTCCTGTCCTTCCCCATATCTGGCTTTCCTCCCCACAGAATAAGGAGTCGATGTGCCTTCTGGTCTCATACTGCTAAGGTAGCTCATGTGTAAGGTGAGCACTTTAAAGGTAACCAGCAGTGTGGAATAAAGGAGGGGAGACCAGAGAGGAGAGGAAATATTCCTCAGTTTTGTAGAATTCTGCCTTGGGATTTTCAGCAATGTGTGCACCTAAATTACACTACACCTGAAAGGTCTCTTAATCACAATTCCAATTGTAACATATACTTACAGATAGTTTGCCAAGTTATGTTCTTGCAAAGTATGTGTTTCAAAGCCATGGGGGGTTGTGTCAAAGTAGTCATTGCCGATTCCACAAATAAAGCATTTGGTCTGAAAGCAAAAGTTGTGGTTACAGATGAATTTTAACTCAAACGCACTAATTGGTGAAAATCTCAGTGAGCAAGAGCAATGAAAAATGCAACATGCTTCCTACCTCCATGTCTTCCCTCACTTGTTCCTGCTGGTCTCTTAATTCACCAAAAGCATCAATAATCAGACCTATTTCAAATAGAAAAGCAGCAACACTTGAGTACTTATCAATATTCATATTGCAAGTAATGTCAGTCCTCCAGTGTCTAGAACTTAGTGTACTTAGACACTTAAACACACAGGCACAATCTTGAGAGTGGAAAGGCTTTTTTGTGCTTTATTACAGTCCATTTAACCTTACACAAGCTCATCTCTTTTGTTCTCATGAATGAAATTAATTTTCACTCTCCTCATGAAATTCTTATATCCCAAGTCTTGTTCAACAAAGACAGCTCTGCTCCCACAACCCACCTTGGACAGTTTGTGAGTCTGCTTCACATTTGAAGCATTACTCCTCCACTTTCAATGTTTTAAGAAAAGAATTGGATCATTCTGGGGACTGTGACTTTGTAACTTTTTCTCAGTATACATGTGCTAATTTTGGTTTTGCCACCAGGTTGCCATAAAACTGTGTGATTTTTTCCTAACAGCCTTAGGAGAGTTTATGCATTGACTGCTGAATGCTGCCCATCACCAAAGAGGGGTCTTGTTTGCTGTAAATCACAACTGCAAACCAACTAAAACTGCAAATCAGCCTCTAAGGAAAGGAGGAAATGGTTTTGTGGCCATGGTGACTTTTTCCCTGTCATTTACCCTTTCCGAGTGGAAAGTCTCCATTCCCGTCAGCTGTGGTGATACCAGGCTAAAAGTTGGAAAAGTGTCTCCAGCAAGGCTCTCCCAAATTTAAATGCTTAGTGTAGGAGAACAGTGATCTTGCACAAGGTTCATATTTGCTGGATAGTTATAAAAGTATTCATAAACACTGCAACCCACATAAATTACACTGCTTGTGCTTTGACTTTGTGTAGTACTTGGAAAAAGGCCTATTATGTATGAATTAATATAAAATTATTACTTTCAGAATTAATGATTTTATAAACTCAGAAATAAGTCTTTACAGCAATACTACAAAATTTACCTCAAACATATATATGGTTTTCAACGATGAATTAATTTTGAACAATGTCTGCTAAGGTAAGTGATGGTACCTTGAATAATGGCCAGTAGGATAACAATGACGAAGAAGAAAAATGTGATATCAAAGACAATTCGGTACATTTCATAAGGGTCTCCAGCAGGATCCTCAATTTCATCTCCAATGCCACCACCAGCTCTTACACCCACGTACATGTGGAACAGGTAACACTAAAAATGAGAGAGGAAAATTAGAGATATATTTACCATAAATTATTCTTTTGGTGATTTTTTCTCTTTTTTCTTTTTTATTCTGCTCTGCTAATTCTCTTGACAATTTTAAAACAAGAACACATAATATTGTTCCTCATGTATCAAACACACTGCACCAAAAATCTGTTACTGTCTTAACTAATGTGATTCCACCTTCAGGTACACTTACTAAGAGGGGGAGTCAGCATCAGCTGTTACCTGCTCCTCACTCCCTGGGTCTTACTTTCAGCCTGAGACTATTTTGGGGTTATTTTTCTTGTATTTATTGTTACTGGATTCAACTATATTCTATTCCTTATATTAATTCCTAAGGTTCTATCTTGCTCTGAGTGAGCAGAGGACATCTTTCAAAGTGTTGCAGTGAATTTTAGAAATGTAGAAAATATTGCCATAAAATAAATAGTGGGATATTCAGAACAAGTAGATCTGCCTGTTTGTAGGTGGTTTCTAGATAAATTAATTTTGCAATACTAGATGTCTGATTTATTATATTGTAAATGGGTTGTGATCTGTGAAGCAACCTGTGTTCAGTTCAATACAGAAGAAATCACTTTACAAAAGTACTGACATATTTTTTGAAGATATAAATCTCAATCAAAAAATCTTCAATAATCTGTGTATTTAAGCTCTCTAAGTATTTTGGAATGGAATCTTCTGCAGGAGTGATAAATTATTGATATCCTTGTATAATTGGCTACAGAATCTTGTAAACCACCTTCAGCCACACAGTGTAGGTTAAAAACAATATCAGTCTCTAAACACAGCCAGTTTTCTAGAGTCACATTAGATAGCAGTGGGTGTTAAATAATGACTATAAAACCTGGCATTAGCAAACACTAAAGAGAACTATACATCCATTTTTTTATAATGCAATTTTACTGATGACATAAGATGCTAGTACTAGTTTAATAATACTTAAAAATGTAGCTTAGAATTGATTTACCTCACTTGATAGAATGGTTTAAAATGTAGTATAGTTTTATTATTGTAATTATTCCTACACCTATTTTATGGCCAGACCATAGTATTCAGCTCACAGAGTTTGGGCAGGTTTCATAATTTCTGTAATTTGCATGTCTAACCTGCACTGAGTGTTTAAAAGAAAGATCAAGAATAGGGATGACCATTCTGTGAAGTCTATGATGCACTTCTGTTCTGAGGTATTTTATTCTATCTTTATGGTGTAAAATGCAGGGCAGAGAGTTTCTCTTCCATGGGACAGATCAGCTGGACCCAAACTCAGAATATTACATTTTTAATATCTGAATTTGTGTTTTCTGTATACAGTAAGAAAATCAAATCCTCTTAATACATTATTATATATCTGTAGAGTATGTGTTCTTGTTACAGAAATAATATCCAGTGGCCATGGGTAGAAATCAGATCATAAATTAGTATCACCCATACTAAGTTCTAGTTTCTGCTTTCTCACCCTTGACTTCTTTCTTCATGACTAAATTACTAATTGTAGTTTTCGAGCAGGCTTTTATAACTAGTGCTAGTAACATGACCTAATTAATGTAACCTAAGGAAGGACAGGAAGAGCTTACACATTGGGAACATTGGGAACAAATGGGGCTTCTTTGTTGTGACAACACAGCTTCTTTTTGAAGCTCTGACCAGTTTGTCAAGAAATTCCTTTTTTTACTTTGAGGGTTTGCCATCCTCAGCTGTAAAAGCATTCTGGCACATCATAAACCACAGTATTTACGAGAAAAATTCAGAATACTTTCCTATGGGTCATCTATTTGCTGTTGAATTTAGACCACTGGAGAATGTGGAGGGAACTTCAAGACTTCATATTTCCAAAATTATTCGTATCAAGAGGAACCCAATGGATTTAACAACAAACACATCCCTCCTTACTTATCCTTCTGTCTAAAGTATCTATTTGAAAATGCAGGATGATATTTGAGGCATGCAGGTGATATTTTAGTTACCGTCATCATGTCATCACACTTCATGTCTGGTTCATCTTCATCTTCACTTTTGTTGTAGAATTTGCGGAAGAAGTTGAAGGCCACCACAGTGTAAAGGTACACTACTACAGCGAGGAGTCCCACAGTAAGGACAAGCTGTGTGTGGAGACGTGACACGAAAATAGGTTTCAATTTCATTTTGTCAGAAGAGAGATGCCTGCTTGGTGCATTGCCTTAAATATTGAAAATGGGTCATATTGTACCTTACCCAATAAGGAAACCAAAGACAGCAGTTACGTGTGTATCACCAAAGCAATTTTTTACACTCTTTAATTTAAAAGTTTAATTAATAGTAACGTGAAAAACTGGATATACAATAAAAATTAAATAATACAAATAAAACCCTTTAGATAATTTGACAATTTCAACTGGGACTTACTAAGACTCACAAAGACTCAACATAGTCTATTTTCTCTTTCAAAGCTGTTTAGGAAAGCCATTGCTAAAATGGAGAAAATTTTTTTAGATAAGGGTAAGTAATTTCCAGGTCCTGCCTGTAAGGAAATAAAATCATTACGTGAAAAAGTTTAGCAGTTAATGAAACTAGATTATATTGTCTCTTGAAGTTCCTGTTGGAAGATACAGATCTGGAGAGGAGTTTATTGAAGCTATATATTTTAAAAAATGCAACAACCAGTGTTTACTCTCTTAAAAGAAATATAAGAGTACTGAAGGACAAGCTGATCAATTTGCACTATCTGCAAATCTGTCAGCATGCTCCCAAAGTGAACATTTAAATTCAGAAATATGCAGCTGTCTTTCAGTGTTCATGTTTACTAGCCAGAAAAGCAGCAGGATTAGAAAAACTATTCATTGCTTGTTAAAAATGTAAAAGCCATGGTCTTGAGTTAAAACAGTTTTGTGAACTATACTCAGTTTTGACTATTACATTTTAAAAAAACTCTTAAGGAAAATACATAAATCATTACAATCATTAAAATTCATGTGAAATCAGTCATCCTGAAGTAAAATAAATAGTATAAGACCAGAGATTTCATTTGCTTGTGTGATAACACGTCATCACCTTGAGTGGGCGTATTTTTATGCCTCTTCCAAAACATCATGTGGTTTAAAATGTTTTGACAAATCTAACAGGGCATATGAGTGGGCTTAGAATATATGTTACTGCATTTGAGAAGGAATTGAATGTGTATGTTTGAATATTTTGTGGAATTTAGAGTTCTTAAATGTGAGTTTAAAAGTAACTAAAATTTGGTTTTTGTTGTTATGCTAGCTACGAACATGTATTCTTTGGAGATCAGAGCATGATTTCCTGCAGAAATTTTAACAATTAGTTTTAGAAGTACACTTTGTTAACCCAATTTTTGCATGACAAAGTGCCATAGAAGCATATTCCACAGTGCAGAATGCCCACACCTTTAATTACATTCTTACTAGCCAGGTATTGAAATCTCAGTGCCCAGATCATTATTACTGCTGTAGCTAAGGAGGGATTATGTATTCTTAATATTTATCACCAATCAGCTCATCATTGAGAATATAGAAGGAGCTGGTTAGGTAATAATTCATAGTCTTGTATTTTTCTAAAATGATGTGTTTTCTATTGTGTACAACACTTCTTTATCTCTCATCACTTGGTGGGTATATTATAATTTTGTAGGATTTAACATGTAGTAAGTGTGCTGCAGGAGATATGTTCAATCCTATCATGATAAAAATTAATTGCATTCCCGTATTTCCAATACAACATTTTTTTCCAGTACTTTCACAAAGTATATTTATTCTCAAACCTTTGCATGTAGCACTAACCTGTTTGCCATTGTGAGTGACTGAAGACAAAATAGTTCGCAATGTCTTAAAACCCATAGCAATATCCAGCAGATGAGCAGCAAAGAAGAAGTTGTTGTAGTGCCCAAGGATAGACATCGTTGTGTACCAAGCTAAGTATAAAAATGACTGCAGAGAAAGTGAAAAATGGCAGAGGGTTAGCAGGTGCTGATGTGGATTATTGGATCCAGAAGGTAGTGCTTGTCAGTCATTCAAGTTGTAGTAGGACACTTTGCCTATGTAGGGATTAAACAGCTCAAATTTCACCCAACTTTTGAAAATTAACAGTGATGGAGGGAAACATCACACAGCTTTTGCTGTTGAAAAATGCTGAGACCAGCCTCACTGGACAACCTCGAAAACAGACATCACAAAGATGTGAAAAACCTGTGTATCCTGACAGCTACTGCCACTGGCAGGGATGTGGAAGGCAGGTGTTTCCTGATAGAGCAACCGATGGTTGGTAGTACTAATAACTTATTTTAAGATGAATGGTGCTCTGCTGAGCTAGCATGACTAGCCTGGCAACATGTGAATTCCAGGCAATCACTTCGTGTTGTAAAAGCTCAGTCCTGCTTTTTAATGACAGGCATTTCTAGCACTCCCACGGCTGTGTGTAGATTCTTTACTTGAGTGAGAACACTCCCCAGGATTACTCCTTGAGGACTGAAGAGGTTTGCCCACTGTTACTGATATGGGCAAGTAACAATAATTACTAAGCTTACCTTTTAAACCATTAATTTAATAAATAATGTACTATAATAACAGTTATAATCGTCTATACTCTCCAGTATATAATTCTGATTATAACATCTGGTCTAATCACAAGACAGAAAAAAATACTTTTAAATGGCTCTGTAATGCAATATTATTTGTGTATGTTTGTTTAAAATAAAACCAGATGGTGGAAGACACACAACCATGTTTAGAGTAAATCAAAGCTTATTCTTCTAGGCTAGCATACTTACATTATCAGTGAAAACAACTCCGAGCTTCCAAATGTGGTACTTTGTATCAATGGAGCTTAGCCTGAGAAATACAAAGTTTTTGAAATGCATAAATGTCAAAAATAAGTATTGAATTCTGTATTTACAAACAGCAAGCCAGTTCTGGCACTTCACATTTTTTTGCCGAAGGTGGTGATATAAATTAACTGTTCAGTTTTTGAGTGATCCAGGTGCTTCATTTTTTAGAGAGTATTCGTTAATTCTGAGCACCATAAAGAGTTTCTAAACAAACAAAACTAGTGTAACTATTTCAGGAAGAATGATACTGCCATTTTCCAGGCTTAAAAAATTAAAATCTGTGCCAAAAGTGGTGAGATGTGGAACACAGATTGCTTCATTCAAGAGGTAAGTGTTCTGAATAGTACATTCTGTCTAGTGTAAAATATTGCCAGAACAACCAAGAGAAAAGGCAATGCCTTCTGCAATATTCTAAATGTTTTATTAGCCATTGGATGGCATGCAAAGAGAAATCATTCTGGTGGACCTTATGTGCTGAGAAAACCAACTCTTATAGAAGCATAAATCACTTGGGACTGGGACCTTTTCGAGCTCTCATCTTGACTTACTGGTCAAGTCAGCAACATATCTCTGAATCTATTCTAGACACCTGTAATCTAGGTATTTATTATCAATATTTTTTCTCTCCTTTGGTTTATAAACTCTGTTGTAAGACCTTTTAAGTGTGTCATTAATTATTGTTTAAAATGAATGAGTGGCCAACTATATAAGTCAGCATAAATTCAGTGATTTTTTTTCCTTACTTTTGTACTTCTATGTTTTCTTACAACTGTCTTTTAGAACAAACAAAAAGCTGTTTTATTTTACTTCCACACTAGGAAGTAAAATAAAATTTAAATTTTCCATGTTGAGGAAAACATCACAACAGTTTCAAAATGAAATCTGTTTTTATCTTTGCTGATGAAGTTGTGCCAACACATAATTTGTCTCTGAAGTTCAGAAGTCGTACCATGACACAAGAGATGCCTCTTCTGGTGTGCTCTCTTCCAGTGGACTAAAATCAAGGGCGCTTTTGTCCAAACCCAAAAGTTCTGCAATGCGTTCTGCTCCGTATAAGTCTCCGTATTTGTTAATAACCTTGAAAGAGAAGAAGAGAAGCTTTTGTTCACAGAAACTCATCAGTGACATTCACCTACTTTAGACCAGTAGGTGTCAGGAATTTAAAAAGTCCTTCACAATTAACACTACTAGAACAGTAAGAACTCCCATGAAAGCAGGGGAGCATAAAAAAGAAAAACAGAAGCATTAAAGGCTATTATCTGAAAGCTTATGTATAATTTGCTGTCATTTAAGCTGGCATGTTTTTCTTTTTTTAGGGCAATGAGGGGGCTTTGTATCCTAAAGATGACAATGATTGTAAATTAGACCTGCTGGTGATTGACAGTACAAAGTTATTTCAAATGTCTGAGTCTAGGAAGGAAACCACAGCCTTCTGTCTTCCTCCCTCCTCCCACCTACGCCACAGCTGCCTGTTCACTGAGACATTTAACAACAATGACTTCCATAAAACAAATTCCAGTTCTCAGTTATTTCTGTGTTTATGTGTACAGAAGCAAATTACACGGATATCAAAATTAACTGAATAGTAGATTATTGCTCTAAAAAACATAATAGACATATAAAAAGCCTACCTTCCGTTTCACAAATTTGTCCCAGTAATTGTTAGGGAAGGACCTACATAGATAAGGCAAAGATGTTGCACGTTATTTAACTTGTTAGAGGAAAGGGAAAAAAAAGAGAAAATACCATGTTCCTGATCATTGCAAATTTTGTTCACTCACTGCACTTCAAATTAGAATGATTTCTTTTCATGTGGACAATTAATCATAATTTGCTGCAATATAATTTTCCCCCTTCATACCCCTTTTCTTTTTCGCATCCACAGATATGACTGGCTACAAAAGGACAGCAGGCTAAATACTATCACCTAATCAGCTTAACAATTCTGTATTAGCGGGTTAGTATCTGTAATATCATCCATCTCCTAAATAAATGCTTTATCACCCCAGCCATAAGAATCAAACCAGACAATGATTTTCAGAGCAAAATAAGAGAATCTTAAAGTATAAATAATTTTAAGTTCATTGGAACAGAGGCTGAAGACTTGAGATCCAGTCAACTGGAATTCTTTGCCAACAGAAAATTTAAAAATATTAAACTTGCCAAGAAAATTGAAGAAGATCATTTGCCAATATATAGCAGATATATATATATATTTAGAGCAGTATCCAAGAACTGCTCATTCTAATGGTGTTACTGTATATTATATCAATTTTGAGGAATGCCAGTTAGCAGGAAACACTACAAAGTTGAAGATTTTTCTCTCCTTATTTTCTGGAAATAACACTGAATTGAGAAAATATGCAGAAATGTAAAGGAGAAAAATAACTACTTAAACTAAAGGACAGTATTGGTAAAATAAAGTAAGTGCTAGCACAAGAAAAATGAGGTTCCAGAACAATGTTCTGCTGGGATGTGAGGCAAACTTCCCAATGACTGTGCTCCAACTTTTACCTTTCAGTATCAGAATTCTGAATTAAATTAATCCAGATAAAGGCAAATGCTTCTAGTGACTCAAATGGATGGTATATTCTAGCCAAATGCTCTGTATTATTCTTTGCTTGATTTCTCAGCCTTTAAGCAAAATATGTCATAGTGTAGCCAGCTTATGTCTATCTCTTTTACCAAAAAATTCAATAATTTTGCAGGGTATGTCTTTTGTTCTTTTAATTACTTTTTTCCAGTTATAGAAAACACATTTCAGTTTATACAGAACAGTGGGTACCCTCCAGCAGTGGTTATTCTGATCATGCAGTGCTTGCACTAGACCTCAAGGCTCAGTTAACATCAGAGGGAAGGATTAGCCTGCTAAATTAGCCTTAATCTTCTGTTTAACTTCAGTAGACAGTGCAACATACTTAGAACAGACTGTACAGCGTGTCATTAGGGATAAGTTGACAATATGTTTCAGTAATTCATGCTTCTTTTTGCTGTAGATAAACCTACTGGGTGTCTAGATGGGTTGCTATCAATAGTGAAAGAAACTGGTTGGAAAATAAGCAAGCTCTCCAGTTTCCCAATTATCTTCTGTTGTAACTTTAGTAATATATGCTATATCAGACTGCTGAATGAAATGGAGAAAAATTCTTAAAGCTTAGGTGTAGGAAAACAAAGCACTCAAGAATTTCCAGTATTTTAGAAATTCTAATCGTGGAAGCACGGATGGAAGGGACCTTAAAGATCATCAAGTTCCAACTCCCTGCCAAGAGCAGGGCCAAGCTTTCACTAGACCAGGTTGCTCAGAGCCCCATCCAGCCTGGCCTTGAACACTTCCAGGGCTGGGGCACCCACAGCTTCTCTGGGCAACCTGTGCCAGTGCCTCACCACTGCTATAGAAAAGAACTTCTTCCTAACAGCTAATCTAAACCTACCAGTAAATTCTGAGAAACAGCCTGTAGTCAGGGCATTCTTTCTGCACAGAGACCTGACAGTGTGTTTGTCTGTGTCACAAACTGCTGCAGCTTACTGAGACTCTTAGAATCAGTGTATGACTACTACAGTATTTGCTAATGCCTACAGCTTGACAGAAATTCCTGTCAGACCTACTCAAATTCTAGGAATGCTATTTTTCACTAGGTTTACTCCTCTCACCACATAAAAATTTCTTTAACAAGGAATGAGAAAGAAAGGGAGGAGAATTATTACTGTACAAGTGAAATAGTCGCTGGAAAGGATGGAAGTTAACTTTTTAAAACTTTTTCAGTAGAAACTAATATGTGAAATGTCTTGGAGAGACATTGTGAGGTAAAATACATAATCCTTGCAAACCCTAGAAAATTAAAAGAAGGTGGAATGTATGTGTTATCATAGTATTGATTAAATAAACAGATAATACAAGACTGCACATTAGAATCCACTACTATAGCATCTAATATGAGGTGCTAAATGCCTTTCTTTTAGATGAACTAAGTGGCAGGTGGACAAGAAAGGTTCCAGATCAGTGGCTTAATGAGGTATAATATTTATAAGCATATAGGCATTTAATTTTACTTACGGAGTATTTATAACGAGGCGATCCCATTGTCCTTTAATATCATCCTCAGTTGGTTGTTCAGTTATGTATAGTCCATCAAATTCCAGCTTTCTAGCTACCTCCTTTTCCCTCTTGAATACAACCAGAGGGACCTGTGAAAATGACAGTGGCCATCTTTGTCATCTTTTCTTTTTTGTATTTTTGCTTCTTTATAATACTAAAAATGCAAGACCAAACATCACACTAGAATCTCCCACAGGCACATCAATGCCTAGGCAGCCTCTGAGCAATGGCCACCTTGGCAGTCAAGCCCCAACCCTCCCCCACACACCATCTTTTATTGCTGAGCACGATGTTACATGCCATGGAATATCCCTCTGGCTGGCTGGCTCAGCTGTCCTGGCTGTGACCCCTCCCAGCATACCTGCTGGGGGATGCAGAGTGGGTAAAGCAAAGAGAGAGCCCTCACACTATGCAAACACTGGCCAGCAATAACCAAATGTCTCTGTGGTACCTGCACTGTTCTAACCACAAATCCAAAACACACACTGACTGCTAGGAAGAAAGTTAATTCCATTTCTGCTGGTCAGAATACAGGAGGAAAACATTTACCTACTGAGCAGTGAGAATTTGTAAACAGCTGGGTAAAAATGGGTATTTTCCAGTATTAGCACCACCAACCATCTTGGGACATATTTAACAAACAGATTAGCAGTAAGTTTAAGAACTTGCCTTTAAGCAGTAGTATCCAATCACACAGACAAAGGAGATGACAGTGTGAATAACTGCCAGTGCTCTGAGAGCAGGTGCCATGTAGCCCGTACTTTCTTCTAAAACAAAAAACACCATGCCCTCCTCCTCTTCCTCTTCAGCAAAGGAATTCCAGAGGTTAGAGTCTTCCTCTACTTCATCAAGTGGCTCTTCTGTCACCTGAGAAAAATTCAAGCTCATTGAAAACGAAGTAAACTTAAAAGCTTTACTTTTACTCCAATGATAAATGATGTTTGCAAAACCTGCTGAAAGGAAGATGACAGGTCATTAGCTTTAAACATTCTTCATTTGCACAGCAGAAGTCTCCACATCATGTCATGCCACTGAAAAGAAAATCTGGAAAAAGCAAATACAGGCAGTTTACAAATCTCTCTAACAATGCTGTAGCAAAACTAAAACAAATGACAAATAACAAAAAAGTTATGCAAAAACAATTTCTCTTGGAAGAAGCAAGGAATGACAGGGTTATCTATTTTGACTGAATTCAGAAGTTATTTTGTTAATTGACATAGTTCCTGATTACTCAAGTCTAAAAAGAAGCAAAATTGTCATATAATCAATTTGTACACTGTTCATAACTTTTTATTTCATTACTCAGTTTAGAGCTTACAAATTATATACAGTATTTCATCAGCTGACATACTGCCCTAAATTCTTCCAGTGACTTTAAAAACCTGCCCTTTAAAATAAAATCCCTAGGGGTGCTCCTTTGACAGCTTTATCTGAAAGCTAAAGTCCTGTTCAGTCCTGTTTGACTCCCACTGACCCTTTCTTATGTATGACAGATGGGCTTGCACTGATAGACAAGATCTTTTGCCCTTGCTCTGCAACAGAATGGGTTGTCACCCACCAGACTCAGAGAAAAGCAGGAGAGAATGGGGAGAAAAGGAGACTGGCACAGACAAAAGCAGAATTCTACATGTATATTTGAAGTCCATCTTCTCTAACCCTATGGGAAGGAAAGAAAGAGACAAGAAGGAAGCCCTAAACAGCTATGACATCTTTCTCCTGGAATGTGCACGTACATTCTGCCGGGTTTCCAAGAGCTCTTCACATCTTTACCTGCCCTGCCTCTGAGAATGTAATTGTGTTATAGGAGTTGCATTTCAAGGTCTTTGAGAACAGGACTCAGTTATTTCTAGACAGAATGTTCAGTTGGCTGCTTTTTTTGTTGAAGTTTTTGATTTTAAGTAACAGAATATGCAATAGAATATGTAATATTGGAAAACACAGGTTCATCAGCTTATCACAATTTTTGTTCTATATCTAGGAGGGGAAAATCAAAAGGTCCAAATTTCAGGATATAGATAGATCAGAGGTCTTCTTCCAGACTTCAGATTTGTATAGAAAGGGGGGAAAAATGATGGGAGTTCTCTTTATTGAATTCTAACCTGTTTCGTTTCAAGGTTGTGAAGATTCAAGAAGGAAATTGGTGGAGGCTGCTGAAGATGCTATAGTTTGTATCATCTGGTGTTACACACCTGAACCTAAAACAACTCTAGATTCAGGTGAACCTCTAAGATTAGGTTTAAAGGGTCAATGTATAGCCTTCTTCATCAGTGAGCTAAACAAAAAGAACTGTAGCCTACTATAAAAAAGAAGTAACTGAGATTAATAATCAGATTAACAGAAGTCTGTTAATATCTTGAGAACATATGAGAGAAAAATAATTCAACAGTTTTGACATTTGAATTATTTTAGTGAATTTCAAATTTCCTTGAAAAAGATTAACAATCCAAACAATAACAGACTTATGTGATTAAATGGAAAAGTGCCTAGAAACTCAACTATAAAGGAGAAATTAAATAAACATTTTTTCATTCAGTCGGAATAAAATAGAATAGTTACAAATATTAAATTATTGTATCCTCTGGTACTAATATAAATATTTAAAGAACAATGTTACCTTACCTTGTAAAATAGAAGAATAAAATTGATGGCAAATGCAACAAATAGAGCAAGAAACCTTAAGTTGTAAAAATTTCTTGCCAAGTAGTGCTGAAAGGTAAAAATAAAAAAGTAATTAAAGGCTGTGAGTAATATCAAAATTAAAAAAAAAGCAAGATTTCTAAAACAGTAAATACATAATTGTGTTGCCCTCATACACCAGTTATAATAAACAAGGGCATTTCTTGGAAGTCTATCGCCCCCCTTTTCATGGTAAATGGAATTAAAAATAATGGCCTTAAAATTGTAAGTCAGAGAAGACTGAAACAGCAAGAAGTGTGGAAAGACATGTTAGAATACTGGAAAAAAAGTACTTGAGAGTTTTCAGAGAATTCAACATTTCATGGTTTTAAGAACAAATCAAAATAGAAAGTAGAGTTAAAGATTCTAGAAGTTAGATTATGGAAAGTAGAGAGCTCCTAAAAAGGAGCTCCAGAGGCTAATCTATCCTGTTAGAAATTTCACTTAGAAACACTTAATTATGTAACTCTATGAAGTATTATAAAATCACAAGAGACTGACTACAGCCGATCATCTGAACACTCATGCCAAATTTCCCTTCATGATGACATTTCAACCTTAAATATCAAAAAAGGCTTCTATAAATGAAATTCAATGACTAAAGAATTTAAGACAAACTTACAAGCATCTTTGTTTGATAAATTTCCAAAGCTTTGAAGAAGTTGGCCATAACAGCCTCTGGTTTCTCAATTTTTTGTCCGTGCCTTCTCTTCTTTTTCTTTATTTTTCCCTCTTCTAGCTCTTCAGATTGTACTTCCTTTGCTTTATCTTGTTTCTCACCATCTTCCATGCTAGAAGAAAGGTTAACTAAACAAAAATATCTAGCCAAATGTAAATGCATTTATTTCTAATGAATTTGAGTTCATAAAGTTTGGCTTTGAAATTTAGTTTTTACATTGTATGTAGCATTAGAGGAATTTAGTTACTAACAAAAAAAAACCAAAAAAAACAAAAAAAAAAAAAACCACCAAAAAATGAAAAAAAACCCCAAAACAACAACAACAAAAAACCCCAAAACAACAACAACAAAAAACCCCAAGAAAAACAAACAAACAAAAAGCTGGATTTCCATATGTGTGAAACAATCTTGAGGCATCAATATGATTGTCTAAAAGTATTGACCCTGATGATATGCTTAAAAAAATAACTTTGGCATACAAGAGAAGAAAGATAAATTACTCTGAAGTAAATATTTTAAATATGAAGCAAAATAGATAAAAGAAGAGAAAAAGATAACTGTATATAGCTTTGAATCTGTAAGAATCTCTAGGACAGCTTTTGTGTGTCTCTACAAAATATTTCAATCTGTTACTACAATGTGGCTGCAGGTCCAGGCAGACAGGATGCTCCTTAAACGTAGGATGCTCCTAAAGCAAGGCAAGTACTTCAATATTGTTTAGGCAGTCATATATAGGATGACTGGACAGGGGAATGTATCTGCTGTCAAGATCTGATAAAACAGCAATAAATAAAAATAGTTGCATTAGTTAAATCTCATGTTTTAATGATCCAGTGAAAATTTCATGAAAATTGTACTGGGTAGTAGGGAAAGCAGAAAGCAGTAATGATAAGTTGCAGAGGTTTTTTTTAAGACCAGTGCTCATTTTTAAAGGAAGTTATGGGAATTTTTACATGCATTTTTAAAAAGACAAAGGCCACAGATGTATGTATGCATAATTGTCAAGGACCACAAAAATCAGATTGCCATTGTATTTCTTAGTGAGGGGGTCTGCCAGCTTTAATATATTTGCAAAATAAATACCAAGTATGTACCCCCTAGTATATTTTCAAAATACTGATGACACATAAAGTTCTTTGAATCCTGAGTATTTCTTGCATTACTTCTGGCCAAATTATTTAGTATTAGGAAGTACCAAGGAGTTAAGCAAAATTTTGTAAAATTAACTTACTCAGCCTTCTCAGCTTCTGCTTTTCTTTGTGTTCCAGCTTCTTTTGCAATTTCAGATATCTGCAAAAAGTAATTTAACTGTCAAAATTGATCCATTCAAATAAAATACTGGTAACTTTAGTTACTGTCTTCTAAGAAAATAATAACATTTTTATAGCACTTTGCACTTTTAAGGTGTTAGATCTTTAAAGATAGAGAGCTCAGGCTGTATTTTAACAGTGAAAAGGCAGAATTTTTTCAGTATAAAATTATCAATACTCTAACTAGTCCAGTTGACTGAACAACTTAATTATACACAGTGATCAGGCAAATGATGTGATCAGCTGAGGATGAAGGTAACTACCTCCAGATCATATCCTGATACTAAAGTCACCCACAAAGATTCAGTGGAGTTACTGATTGAAACAAGAAATTACATATTAATGTTATCATCAAAAATCTGAAAAATATCCATGTAACTATCAGATATTACAAAACCCAATTACTTGGCCATGATCAAGTAATACAACTGAAAACAGAAAAATACTTATAACAACTTCTACTTACACAGTGTTTTCTTCAAGCTATTTATCTTAGCTGGGCTGATGGTTCATTAAACCTTTACTGGTACACCATACAACCCTCCTAAGCGTGTGTTTACCGCTTTCCCTTGAGATAAGGGAAAACCAATACACAATTTTACAGATGGCTAACTGCAGCAAAGAAGCTGGGGCCTGGATAGCAAACACCTTTAGGCTTGGTGTTGCAAGATCAAAGTAAACTCATTTCAGATGCAGTTTGAGTATCTAAGCTTCAGTGGAAGTCCAAGAGGTTCAGGCCCTGACATCCTAGACTCACAAAGAAATCTAAAGTGCTTAAATTTGTTTTCATTCCCTTTTGCAAAAATCCATGTTAACTCTTAATTCTCTTCTGCACTCTCTTGAAGTGTTTAGATGGCAGTTGTCTATTGGCCCTATATTTCTGGTTAATTCATATATCCAGTAATCTAAAGTTTCTGCCACTACTCATCTGGATGCCTTCCTCTGGCAAGCACGTGGGAAAAGGATATGGGAGAGAATTTATTGAGTTGATCTTGCCTTGCATATCTCACATATTATCTGTGGAACCTCACCTAGCAAAAGATGCAGATGTAATTCTTTCACAAAGTGTCTCCCTTAGGCTCTCAAGCCAGTGGAGGGTAATTGAGAGATCATTGATAATGCATGGTTCTTCTACAGGGTAGGATGGTAGAAGAATGAATAAATCCCTATCCGTCTTATCCGTATATGCTCTCTCAATTTTCTCTTTTCCAGGCTGAGGAGCCTTGACCTACTTAATTCCATACACAAGATTTATTCCATATCAATTTTAACAGCTCATTGATCTTCACTGAATCTTTTCCAGTTTTATCACACCCTTTTTGAAATGAGGGAACCTGGTCTTCAAGGCACAGATAAATTAAGGTTCATGGAGCATAGTAATAAGGGGGTTTCCTCTCTTCCTTTCTCAACAATTCAAAACTTCAGTTTGCTTGACTGACATTATCATTGAACTGATATTCTTGTACAACTCAATTATATTCCCAAGATTTCGTACTTGAACAGTAACAATGAGATCAAAATGAAGCATTTTACAGATAAAATTATAACTTTTCCTCCTGTATTCATCCCTTCAACAACTTTTATCTGCTATTTTAAGGCAACTTAACAGTTAGCTCTTGATTTTATCACTACCAGTAATTAGATTTATCAGCAAACTCTTATGTCACTACTACTTTTCTCCTCTAATTTGTGAACCCACACAGCTCTCAGCACAGATTCCTGTAGAACCTTGCAGTAAAAGCGAAGTCCTAAAAGGCTTCATCATATACAACTCCGTAGGTTATTTTGCAGTTTCTCTGGCTAAATGGCAAATGCCACTGACCTTATCAGTAGACTTTTCCAGTCTATAGACTTGATTTTCTATTTCTATCCATTTGTGTGAGTTTTATCATTGCAGATGCCTGCGAAAGACCTAGTGACTTCCTGAGGGGAATTCTTGATTCTTACACTGTTTCTGTTTTGAGCTGTTTCTGCTTTGAGCTCCACTTATTCTTTATATCCAGTCCTCTAACTAGATTATGTGAGGCATTTATATACACAATGGGAAATGAATAGCCATTCTTGTAATATAGAATTAGTGCAAATGTTGCTTTGGTAAATTTCAGTAGATAACATATTAAAGGCAAAAGCTGGATAAATTGCTTAACTGACTTCACATTAATGACTCAAATTATCTGCAAAAATTACAGACCACTTTCATCAATAGTATCAAACACATCTATGAGAAATGTATAAATCAAAGCAAAGCAAAGAATATTCTAAAGTGTTTATTCAGATCTGAATTAAAATATTTACTTCAACGATTGTTGAGGAAAATTCAAAAGTGTTTACATATACCTGCCAAGATTCTTGGATTAAAGTACTTATTTTTAAATACCAACCACATTATATTTATGCCAAATGAGACAGGATTTTAATAGACTGTAATTTTTAAGTCCACACATAAAAATTATTTCATAAACAAATGCAAAAAATTTAGTTCAATTTAGGCAAGAACTGAAATCTGGAGAAAAACATACTAATTAAGAGAAAACAATGCACTAAGAAGTTGCACAGTTTATATTTATCTTGAAAATATCTGGAAAATATATCATAAAGAGGTGGGTCAATAATGAGAGAAAAGGTATTTTTGAATAACAAGTAGAAACAGACCTGAGGTGTAAAGTGAAACATCATGCCTTCCAAATATGATAAATTTTGGGTTTGACATTTAATTCTACCCATTTTTACACAGAAAAATATTCTCTTCAGTCTAGCTGAGTGGAACAAAATATATTATTTATAAATGGGAAAACGAGTAAATAATTACATTATTAACATTAAACTAATAATAAATTCAAACAAATATATTTCAAATAATAGGAAAGAAAGGATACTGTATTACATCTAAAGCATATAGAAGAAAGATCTTAATGATGGAGATAATAAGTTGTAAAAGTACTTGAAGTATACTTTGAAAATATGGGGTATGCAGAACAAACAAGGCCATAAATTAAAGCAAAAACTGTGACTAGAAATTTGCTAGCAATTTATGTTTTGAATAAAGTCCATCAGTGACAAAAATTCCTGTTGCTTTTTAAATGTGTAGAGATTATAAAGTAAGCTCTTATGGATAATGTATATTAATCAGTTATATATGAAATAAATCTGTTATTAACATTCAGCAGTTTATTATTATAATTATCATTATTTAATATTATCTTAAATTTTAAAATCTCTTTAATTTACCTGTAATCTTTTTTTCTTATGAACTGTGTTTTCCAAAGGTGTCTGGATCTCCGTACCAAGGATTTCTGCAATATCTCCAAGTCCAGCATCATGAGCATGTTTTGATCCTTCTTTCTTTGTGGGAATGCCAAAAATGTCTGCGATTATGTCAGTTTCTCCCTTTTCACTCTTGACAAACTCCCCGAGTTCAGCTCTTATGCCATGCTCAGCACCTTCAGCTTTTTCTGCTTCCATAACATCATCATGGATTCCAAACTGTGTTGGATCAGGCATATCCCCTAATATTTTTGTAACTTTTATGTTTTTGGCTCCTTCAACCAGGCCACCCCCAAATACAGTGCTCCAAAGGATCTGGAATATCCCCCATATTATAGAAAAGAACATTTGGAATGTCCCTACAAATAGGATCCAGAAAAAGGAGAAAAACACTTTCACCATCTCTTTTACTGTCATCTTTTTAACTTTCCTGTATTGTTTCCTAAGGTTCTTCACAGTGACCATTTTTAAAAAGTTGGCAACATTCTTCTTCACTGCAACACAGGCCACTGCAAAAGCTGAAGCAGGTTCTAGGGACTTT
>VWYP01027613.1:44226-63635 GCA_013400435.1 Pycnonotus jocosus | reverse complement strand
AGTGACCCACTGCCACAGTTTTCTCTTCTACATGGACAAAAGGTACTTTATCCCATGCAGCTTCAAAGAAAGTTTTGAATAGCTGTGTGGTAGTGGAGATGATTGCTTCAGTATAAACCTACAGTAATTAAGGTCAACGGACAACAACGCTTCTGGTGTTTCAAAAATTACTGAGAAAAGGAAGTACAAATTGATTAGTAGGGATCTTTTTGTGCTTTTAGCATGCTACATAATGCCAAACCATGACTCAGTTTTTTATGTGTATGTTCTTGGGTCATTGGCAAGCAAAATACGTTTTGAAAAATATGAAACTAATTCATTACAATTGAAGATTGTAAGTACTCAGGTGACTTTTGTTCTCCACAGACCAGTCATCTCTAGGCTTTTTTTTTTTCTTTTTTTAATTGACATTCAAATATTGCCAAGTTCAGGAGGAGAGGCAAGGGGAACCTGTCTGTTCCAAGAAGTTGATTCAGATCAAGAAATATTTCTCACTCCAATACCAAAATTTATGAACAAGATGAACAGCCTCAGAATAGGAGATTTTAACTAAACTCTTCTTACATTATGTAGAACTGGAAGTTCTCTGTTGAGAGGTCTTACAAACAAACAAAAAACCCCCAACAAACAAAAAAAACAACAACAAAAAAGAAATCAAGTAGATTCAAGACCTATTTCACAGATACTGAAGAAAAAATCCACAAATTTCAGAAATGTTTGCACATTTTCAGTGATCTGACTTATATAACAAAACAGGATTACTAAAGAAGTATGTAAGGGAAAATACCTTGGTTTCATCAGTTTCCACTGCATACTATTTTATTAAATAACTAAGAATCCAATCTTTTGTAAGAAATCATGGTCTTAAGTATAGCAGTATAAAATGCATTTTCACTCAAGCAGAATATTTGAAGTACCGTATGACTTTTTAACTTGAAAAAAAAAAAAAAGAATATGAACTTCAATATGCCTTTCTCTGAAAAATATTTTTTTTAGGGAATGTGATTTTTGCATGATGATAAATACCAATGCATACAATGTCACATATATGGAGGTACAGCCTAGAAAGCCAACAATATCCTCAGCTACAAGATGCAAGATGAGGGAGGTGATTCTCTAGGTGATCTTTAAGGTTCCTTCCAACATAAACCATTCTATGATTCTACAATTTTATGATTTGTGTACTTATATATTAGTTATAAAAGTATGAGTCTAAATTAATTTAGTTAGAAAATGCATAAAGGTGATAGAAATTATTTCCTTTAACCTGACTCTTTTCTAAGATTTCTTTTCAGCAGATTTTTCAGAGAATTGCCTCTCAGTAAGAGTCATACAAAGATGAAACTAAATGCTTGGAGAATAGCCACTAGTGCATCACTTGTAGAGGGGAATCCTGACCTTTATTTACACAATTGCAATGTGCTCATGACTACAAAAAAAGTACAAACAGTGTGTTCAGAGCAGAAAGTTTTGAGTAGGACCTATCCTAACACATAAAAAGGGACATTAGTTCTGTGTGGGAAATAGATGTTCTGCATCCAAATTAAATAATACAGTAGGCACTGGTAGCTTACATAATTACAGTACATTACATTATGATTTGTTTTTTTAAATTTTGTTTAGCGTGCATGTATGTGCGTATGTCATGTTCTTGCTTGGTGACAGTTCTTCCACATACAATTTTAATTTATTATATATGTATGAGTTTTGAGCTCCTCAGCAGGCTCTCTCACGTGTGAATAGTCACATACTACTTAGTGGTTCCAGGAAAATGCTTCCATTCAGTATGGTATATTAAGCTGTCAGACCTGTACTCATGCAGAGTTCAAAGGGTTCATGTTGCAAGAAATATAGCTGAAGAGCTGTTGATATAGACTTGAAGCTTCTTGCAGGCATGGAAAGATATATTATTTACCTCCTGCATCTTGTGTATTATCAATGGCTCCTTGTGTGAATCCTGAGAAGTGACAACGAGTTGTGAATGATGGGGAAAAATTATTTTCCATTCACCAAAACAGCAAATGCAGATGTTTATTCCTCCTGTTATGTTTAAACAATAAAGTTACAAATTAACAAGTCACCATGAAAATTAACATTTTGAAGACTAATCTGTAAATCATAAGCCTGCAGTAGATGTAAGCCTGACAGTTTTAGCTTTTTATATGTCCAGGGTTCACAAAATTTAAAATTGTCAGAGAAATTGATGAAGGTGAAGATTTGGTGTACAGGATACTGCGTACCTGTGTCAACTTATTCTGGAGATGCACTTGCAGAATCACATTCTTTGTAATAATCTGCTTAATGATTCAAAAAAAAAAAACCGGTAGAAAAACAATCATTAGCCATTTTTATTAACTTGGTAAGGATGCAGTTTTTGAATGACAAACATGATATATAAACATTCTCAGTGGTTTTTAATTCTATATGCTTAGTTTAGGAAACTCTGTCCTATTTTTAGCAACTGATTTCTGGAAACATTTTTGTGATCATGTTTTACTCTTGTGGATGTCAACTCAAAAGAAAAGAATGATGTTGTTTTCACTTTTAATGTGGATATCTATACTTAGAGATGTTCTTTATTTCAAACATTCAACCACAAGTGTTAACACTTTAAAAACATTAAGTTAAAAAATAGAAACAATATGACTTAAAAATTCATAAATTCAAAACTAGTAAAGAAAATAATGATTTATTTGTCTGGTCTCAGATAGCTGAGAACCTTTGAGCCTTAACAGTAAAAACAGCCTGTAAGCTGATATTGAGTGATAAAGTTCATTAAAAGTAGAAAACAGTAAAAAAAAAGTGTGTTGAAAAGAATGGAAATCAAATTGGTGCTATTCCTCAGGAATATATTTTTTAAAAACTTATTTTTTCAAAACTTATTTTTTCTAAATTATATATATAAAGTGTCTATACATAGATATATATATACACATGTCCTATATTTATATTTTAAATTTTACACATATGCATGTGAGTATAAATATAGGACAAGACCTTGTTAACCTTCATCACATGGGATAGTATATTGCAATAATCCTTTCAAGGTCAACGAGGCCACCTAGAGACCTATCAGTGCAATAGAAGTTACTGAAATCTGACTGGTTGGAGGCTGTAGTAAACAGTCTGTAGAGTAATCCAAGGCACAATAAGAACAAACCAGAAATGTTATGCTCTAGAGGGCAAATATGCTGGAGCACCACATCTATTGTTGGTCACCAAAAGGTTTTGTGACTGTGGCAGTGGGATGAACAAGGAAGCAGCATTTGCACTTATAAAATCATCCCATACACTGCAGGAAGGATAAGGAAAATCCTCATTGCATGGAATAAACACTTTCCTGTAGCTGTACTCTATCTGCTAATTACTTGTTTTTAGAGCACAAAGAAAATAATACCCTAAGCATGATATATGCCTTTAAAAATGCTCTCCCCCAAACCAGACCCTTTTTTTTAGTCAAAGCAGTGTTTCATGGAAATACAATGCAATCTCACGTGGACAGATACCCACACTGTGCTAACATCTGTAAAACAGACAATTACAATTAACCCAGTCTTCTTCCTAGAGAATAAGATGGGCAATTTTAAAACGGGCTGACAGCAGTCATTGTGCAAGCATTAGCACTAATATTCTGTAATTTTATTTTTCCAAAATAAAGTATAGACAACTGTGCATGCTCACTCCTACCCCAGTCACACTGAGTGGACTAGATTGAGAGATTTACAGCCTCATTTATATATTTGAATAATTCTGCACTTCAGTGTGATAGATATGTTTTCCAGAGGACAAAGTTTCCCTTGTGATGTGTTTTGTGGAGTCTATTTGGACTGGAATGCTTTCAGGTTTCTAAAGCGAGCATTTGCAGATACAAACTAAATGCAAGGTCTGCCCAAGAGAACAAACTGCACGAGCTGCAGTGGATGTTTACTGTTTTGCAAAATTGAACATTAACAGTCCTTAAGCAATCTAGAAGATATTTAGCTGAATTTTACTTTCTGGGGCTCACTTAGATAAGGGGAAAAGGAGGTGAGAGAAATTGCAGTAGGAGGAGCTGATCTGTCTCAAGGTGGAGCTGTATCGTGTATTAAATGACATTGGCAGATTAAAGCTCTCTGGTGGGGAAGGGCTTAAAGGCTGAGTCAAAAGCCAAGAAGTCTCTTTATTTACGCCTACCTCCCAGCCCCTGGCAATCTGACTAATAACAAACTGAGCTAACAAGAAAGACTAGAAAGAACAGAGAGAACACAGGAGCAGCTTGCATCTAAAAATCTGACAAACCAAGTGATCAAGTCAAGCTCTGCTGAGCATCTTGTTTGTTTACCGCATCCAAATGCTTGCAAACAGTTAACTATATGCAGAAAAGTCAGCCTAGCTGTGAAGTATGCTGTGAATTTTAATTGAGGAAAAAGGACAACTGCTTACAGGATGGTCTGACGTGCACGGCTGCCTGGAAGATTTTTTCAATCGAGCGCTTTGTACTTTGTCTTCTGAACAAGGATTTTAACTTTATGGAGCTGTAGTATTACTGGAGCTTGCAGCAAAGGGAAACTCAAAAGAAAGTGTGCATTTTTCAGAGGGGAAAAATTACATTACATGGAAACAGCTGCTCCAACTGTGCATTACTGAGTGTATCAGGGAGTGCTGCTGCTGTACAGGTAAGAAAGACTCTAGTTAGTTATTTAGCTAAGCACATGAGAATTTCACTTCTCAGTGCAAGTTGCATTTATTTTCTGCATGAATTTGTGTAACTTTTATGTTAAATGATGGCAGTTTATAATGCATTTTAAACAGTTTACAGGCATATTTATTCAAACTGATTACTGTGTAGAATATGTACATTAAGGAAATGCTGGGTTTGAATCCCTTGGGGAAGAGGAATGGGTGTTTGGTTTTATTTCCTCAAGTGCAAAAGTAGTCTTAAATGCATCATCTGACTGTGATTTCCCTAAAGATTTAATAAAAAATCCCAAAGGCTTTTAGAAATTTCTAATTCTTAGCTTGGGGCTTTGAAAATTGTCAACATGTTTTGTTTTTTGTTTTTTGTTTTTTTTTTTTTAATAGCTGAGTTAAAACAACCAAAGAAATAAACCCCCAGGCATAATGAAACAATCTATTTCAATGTTTTAAAATCAAATCAATTATTACTTAGCAAGTATGAGTTGTCTTTGCTGTAAGGTGACTACTTCTAGAAGTATTCAACTTCGCCTCATAGAAAGAACTGTGATGTTTTTTAGTCTTTTAGAATTCCTACAGAGTTTAGTTACAGTATGCAGTCAGCAGTGAAAGCAGATAAAATGAAAAAAAACAACCCTTAAGTTACCATGTAGAACTTGCTGCAAAGCCTCACCACATGAAAAGGTCAGTTTTTGAAGTCTTTCAAATTACATTTTGTTGCATTATGAATTATTTCAGTTAAATGTTAATCATCTGTTACATGAGAGCAGTTTTTATTTTACAATAGTAGCCCACTGAGAACTTCATTACATGTTTCTGAGTGTTTAGAAAAAGAAAAGAAAAACTAGAGAAAGGAAAAAAAGAATACAACTCTCCTATTAATTTTTATTGTGTGGGTGTATGTATGTGTGAGAGAGAGTTCTGGCAGTGCTGCTTACAGAAATATGACGATGATTAAAATGTGAATGTTTTTCAATTGGTTACAAATGTTGTTACTTTCATCTCTGAGAGGAGGGCTTTCATTTTTATAACCTAATTTCTCAATATGCAATAGAGTGCTACATGCCTTACAGATTTTTTTTTTTTCAATTTAATTTTGCTCAGGGACTTTATAAGTGTTGTTTGAATTTGATGCGGATTGACGCTGGAATTTCTAATGAGAAAAAGTGCACAGAAATAAAGTTGAATTAGTCATAGTGTAGGTTTGAAGCTGGCATCTGTGTCAAAAGCTTGTATTTTTTACCTTGGGTCACTGGAAAGGATAGTGATGCATGTAAAGCAAGAATAAGTCTCTAGCATAATATGATCCCAGAATTATTCTGCATACTTCAAAATAACATCCTGACATGATGTGTCTTATCCAATACTTTTTGGGAAAACAGACTTAAAGGCATATATATTAAACATAGGCAGCTGGAGTTCAAGGAGGGTTATATGAGACAACAAAATTATACTGCAGCTACTAAAACAAAGATAAAAGCTCCTATTTTTAAGGACACTTTCTCACACTGTGAATTGCACTTACTATTTCTAAACTCATGTTTCTACTCTCACTTATCAGAAACTACTAATGCAGAAAAACAAAATTCACTGTGCACAGGTTTGCTGTTGTTCTTTTTGTATGTGTGTGTGTGTGTATTACTCATGCCACAGCATTTAAGTGCCTGCATGTGTAAAGCTTTGCAACCTGTTCCGAGGGAAGCCCTGAGAAATAGTGCTTCTAGTGACCAAGGTGCATGATATTTAAAATATGCATTGATGAGATGCCAAATCATATGGCCACACTATAAAAATGTTCATGCATGCAGTTGAATTGATCCTTGTAAAAGGTTCTAATCTTTCAGAAACTAACACAGCTGGTTGTGTAGTGACATTCTGTACTTCATGTTTCAATAGCTTAGTTTGAAAGATCCTGACCTTTATTAGACAGATTACTTAACATTCTTGCTTAGTTCAGTCCTCAAATAAATAGCACACCCCATAAACATTAATGGTTTTTAAACAATCCATTGCACTTTAGGAGACTTTTTTAATATTTACTTTTTTTGAAATGTGGAAATACTTAACTAAAGATCATAAACAGTGATTTCATTCTTCCTTATATATCAAGAGTTACCATTGGTCTTGCTAATAAGGCACCCTTGACAGAAAGAAACAAAGCATCTTCTAATAGACTGTAGGACAAATTAATTCAAACCAATAATAAATGACTGGTTTTAACTAAATTTTCCAATCTAAATTTTTTAATCTAAATTTTGTTTGAAACTCCATAGCTCTGTCATAATGATGCATTTATCGAGTGTTTCAAAGTTTAAGATCAGATTGAAAGGTGATAATTATATTACATAACATATGGTTGATACTGGAGATAATTTTTAATTTGTAAAGCACAGTCAGGTCCATATATATTTCACTGTGGAAATTGATGATTAGAATCATTGGGAGGAGTCTAATATTAATCTCAAAAAAAGTTTGTCCTTGCTTGCTTGTTTCTTCTAACATGTACTGCATTGTCAGTTTTCTTTTTAATGTGTACACAAATTTTTTGTATGTATATTATATGCAAACATTACACCTGTGTGCTGTGGCCCCACTTTCACCCACAAACTACAACATATGCATCAAAATTTAAGCAAAGAGAGATGACTATTTTGTCTACTTCCTTTTCAGTTTGTGGGTACAAGGATTTCAGGGGAAATACCCTTTGATTTCCATACATAATGCAGAAGCATAGAGAGATTCCCTATATCCTGACAGAATGGGCTTTTGCTCACAACACATTACTGAGACAAATCAAATCTTATTTCTCCTGTTCAGCAGTTGAGTAACATTAAATTAATCTTAGCAAGGGACTTTTTAAATTAGCAGTGCTATGTAGTGGCACAAAGCAATGATTCAAAATATTATATTAGCTTTGATATAAGTTGCTTGGGACAGTAAATTATTACTGCTGTTCACTGGCAGTCTATACAGTATATAAATAAAATCAACACACTTCTGATTATTTCCTACTTTGGATATCAGCATGGAAATATTGAAGATTTCCCCTTATGACTCTGTTTATTCATTCAGTACATTTAACTAAATTTATATCCTCTAATTTGAAAATAATTCAAGTGTTTTGCACAATATGATATTGTTTGGAAGGTGAAGCAGCTCAATGACAAGCTATAAGAATGTTTTCTTCTTGCTGTTGCCCTGAGGGAAAAAAAAAAACAAAACCAAAAAACAACCCAAACCCTGTGAAATCATGACTATTGTTTTTCTTTTTCTTTTCTTTTCTTTTTTTTTTCTTTTTAAAATAGAATCTGCTGGACAAGATGAAGCTTTGGATTTTTGTTCTATGGTCAATTGTGGTTGCATCTGATCCTTTCCAGTCACAGCCTTCTTTTTCTTCACTCAGAGGATCTTGTCAGAGTCTGTGTTCCTGTGAAGAAAAGGATGATACAATGATTATCAACTGTGACAAAAGAGACATCAAGATGATATCAGAAATAAATGTCCCACCATCACGGCCTTTCCATCTTAATCTCTTAAACAATGGTCTGAGTATGTTACATGTGAATGATTTTGCTGGCCTTGTTAATGCTATTTCTCTGCATCTTGGTTTTAACAATATAGCAGATATTGAGCCTGGAGCTTTCAATGGTCTCAGCCTTCTTAAGCAACTTCATATCAATCACAATTCTTTGGAAACACTTAAAGAAGATACGTTTAATGGATTGGAAAATCTGGAGTTTCTTCAAGCAGACAACAATTTCATCACAGTGATTGAAGCAAGTGCCTTTAGCAAGCTCAACAGGCTTAAAGTGCTTATTTTGAATGATAATGCCATTGAGTATCTTCCTCCAAACATATTTCGTTTTGTGCCATTGACCCATTTAGATCTACGTGGAAACCAGTTACAGACACTGCCCTATGTTGGCTTTTTGGAGCACATAGGAAGAATACTAGACCTTCAGTTGGAAGACAATAAATGGGCCTGTAACTGTGATTTGTTGCAGCTGAAGATATGGCTAGAAAACATGCCTCCTCAGTCCATAATAGGTGATGTTGTATGCAACAGTCCTTCAGTTATCAAAGGCAGCATATTGAGCCGGCTGAAAAAAGAATCACTTTGTCCCACCCATCCTGTTAACGAACTTGAAGATCCTTCTGGGTCACTGCCCTTGGTTGTAACCACCTCTATCAGTGATAATCATCTATCAACTAAGGTGATTCCTCTCCTGAAAGCTCCTACTAAAGAACCAAGTATAGTGTTTCATACTTCCAAGCCTACTACATTTCCAGGAATCTCTTGTCCTGTTCCTTGTCACTGCACCAGCCATATGCTCTCAGGAGTTCTTATGCACTGCCAGGAGCGAAATATTGAAAGCTTGTCTGATTTAGGACCCCCTCCTCCAAATCCTAAAAAGCTTATCCTAGCTGGAAACATTATTCAGACGCTATTGAAATCAGATCTTGTGGACTATGCCAGCCTGGAAATGCTTCACCTGGGGAACAATCGCATTGAGATCCTTGAGGAAGGTTCCTTTATGAATCTGACTAGACTACAGAAACTATATCTCAATGGCAATCATCTTACAAAGCTTAGTCAGAATCTCTTCCTTGGCCTTCAGCACCTTGAGTACTTGTACCTTGAATATAATGCCATCAAAGAAGTTTTGCCAGGGACATTTAATGTAATGCCGAAACTGAAAGTCCTCTACCTAAATAACAACCTGCTTCAGGCTTTGCCACCTCATATTTTTTCAGGTGTTCCCCTCACCAGATTAAATCTGAAAACAAACCAATTTGCTCATCTACCTGTGAGCAATGTCTTGGATGAACTGGATATGCTGGTACAAATTGAACTTGAGGACAACCCTTGGGACTGTACTTGTGATTCAGTTGGACTGCAAAAATGGATACAAAAATTGAGTAAGAATACCATGATGGGTGATATTTTTTGTAAATCTCCCGGGCACTTAGCAAAAAAGGAATTGAAATCCCTTAACAGTGAAGCCTTGTGTCCAGGTTTAATAAACAGCCCTGCCCTACCAACACATGCCAGTTTTGTAGTTGTGACGACTTCTTCTCCTACTGCCAGCACCGCAGACACCATCCTGCGGTCCCTTACAGATGCTGTCCCACTTTCTGTTCTAATATTAGGACTGCTCATTGTGTTTATAACCATTGTATTTTGTGCAGCAGGAATAGTTGTTCTTGTTCTGCACCGGCGCCGAAGATGCAAAAAGAAACAAGTGGATGAACAGGTGAGGGACAGCAGCCCTGTCCACCTTCAGTACAGCATGTACGGGCATAAGACCACGCACCACACCACGGAGCGCCCAGCTGCCACCCTCTACGAGCAACGAATTGTCACCCCCATGGTCCAGGTGTACCACAGCCCCTCCTTCAGCCTCAAGCACACCGAGCAGCAACAGGAGGAGGGAAGTGAGAAGGAAGCAAATGATCCCAGATACCTTCGCCGAAGTCTCCTGGAACGAGAGAACAGTTCACCGCTTACAGGTCCAAATGTCAAATACAAGGCTACAGATCAGTCTGCTGAATTTCTGTCTTTTCAGGATGCTAGTTGCTTGTATAGGAACATTCTTGAAAAAGAGAGAGAACTGCAGCAACTAGGGATCACGGAGTACTTAAGGAAAAATATTGTCCAGCTCCAGCCTGACATGGAAGTTCGTTATCCTGGAACACATGAAGAGTTGAAGTTAATGGAGACTCTCATGTACTCCAGGCCAAGAAAAGTTTTTCTAGAACAAACTAAAAATGAGTATTTTGAGCTCAAGGCTAATTTACATGCTGAGCCTGACTATCTGGAAGTTCTGGAGCAGCAAACGTGAAGTGATAATATTCTTTTCTGGGGCTGAATTTCTGTGATTTTACTTTAAGGTAGAATCATTGTAAATAAAAGTGCCTTATAAAAACATGTCAACAGTGAGAACTTAAGCACAGCAGTAATCCTAGGAAAGAAAAACTCAGGGATCACTGTGGGAAGCCATGGGGTTGTGTGCAGGCAATATGTCTCACCCCAAGTTAAACAAGAATTTTGTGTGATTGAACTGTGGGAGGAAGATTGCTTATGGCACTATTCCTCATCATTTTGAAAAGGTGTGTATTTCACTTTCCATTCTGTTCTCTTTCCCAACCCATGGGAAAAAGTGTTCATTACCTTTACCCCTTCTTTTTTCCCTCAATTTAATTAGATTCCTTTAAAAAATACAAAAAAGACCAAAAAAAAAAAAAAAAGAAAGAAAAAACCCCAAAACCCCAACACTTGTGTTTTGTATTTATAACCTAGAGTGTATATGTTAGGTTAGTACATGCACTGCATACATGACCACTGTCTACAATTACACCTAACATATCTTTATAATAATGAAAGGAGTTGAAAAGTTATACTTAATGTCAGTTAAAAAGAAAAAAAAAAAGGATAAAATATTTTTGTGTGTTCACCCAGAGCCTGCAAATATTTAAGTATTTTACGCAGAACTTCATGTGCATTCTGTATCAGTATGTGGAAGGAAAAATATGTAACTATGTTTACCCAACATCTTCAACAAAGAAAACTGTAAACCTTTTGCTACTTTCCCTATCTGATAGCTTTACCTAAGTTTGGACAATCTTTTCTTGAGCTGCTGCTATAAAATATTGTGCATCACTGGTGTTTCAACTCATAATCCTGGGCAATTTGAAAAGCTACTGAGAATCAGCTGTAAATATGTTACTGTGTTTAATAAGTTTGATTTTTTTAAGAAAATATATATATACATATGTATATAAATGATTTCTGTGCTAGCTTTAAATATTCTTGAAGGAAATGAGTTTGCTGTGGCTAGGAATTTCCAAGTGCAAATACAGGTTCTTTTCCACCCTAACCAAAAGCAACGCTCAAACAGAATAACTGCAACAATACACACATGAGGAAGAATAATAGTATTTAGCTATTTGTACAAAAATATATTTTCTGAAATTAGAAGAAAATAAAGAGTTGTGGGGAAAATAGGTTACAAACACGTAGAACACTGCAGGTTTATTTTTGCAATGAATTCTAGCTAGATTTATATTTACTATTTATTCTGTATAATTTTGTATTTTTTTTTCTTTCCAACTCACAAGAAAAGAAAAAGCTCATTTCTGGCTGATTTTCAAGCTAATCAAGGAACTGCTCTCTATTAATGAAAAAGAAATAAAGAGTTTTTTAAATGTCTTTTTCTTAAAGGTCACTTTTTAGAGAAGGCAGCAACTTCTGCATGCACAAGTTTAAAACTACTTGGGAATTAAACACAAGGATTCTCAATCTTGTCATGTGGACAGAAGCATCTTATCCTGAGTGCATTAAGGCCATTCAATTTCTGTGCATGACTGACATGGTGCCAAAACACAATTTCTGACCTGCATTTATCTTCCTCCAAGCAAATCTTTTGTAAAATGACTATGCATGAGATTTTTTTTTTCTAATTCCTATTTGTAAAGTGAAAAATCAGCTTAATTACTACATGTATACATATGTATGCTAAATTTAGCATTGAAGTATTGATAAACTCAGAGTAAAAAGATATATTCTTTACTTCAAAATACTGTTCATGTCTTACCTATTTGTATACAAAAATGAGAGTTCTTCATATTCTTCTACGTAAGTTTCTGACAGAAACATTTCCTATATTACATATGAAAGTCAGATTCTCAGTTCTTTCAAATTTGCATAGACATAACAACTTTTATGGTGCTATAATAATTTCTGTAGTTTGAGGATCTGACCACATTTTGTCTCTGTTAACAAATCAACTTCCTTGTTAATATTTTTTGAGGTGTTACCAGTTTGCTATGGAAGTAAAACCTGTTGGGTCACAAAAATCAAAATTTCAGTTATTAGAGAAGAAGTACTATTCCTTCTTTCTATATTTAAGAATAAGTTATTCAGAAAACCTGTCTATTTTGGAAGATTGTGAAGAGTAAATGTGGTGACAACATATTTGTTTTGTTGCTATCTTTATTCCAGAAAATGAAAGACAATGCTGAGTATTGCTTGTGCAGGTAAAGGTGGGGGAAAAGGGAAAATATAGGTGCAATAACTTTGCATTAAACTAGTTGTATGACCTTATTTTATATGTACATGCATATTTAAGCACATGTAAGTGTGCCTCATGAACATGCCATAGAACCTATGGAAACCCATGCCTGGATCTGGAGGAGCAACAGGAGGGGCAGGTGGGATAGCTTAGAGCATCAAAGTGACACTAGATGTCTCAATTTAAAGAATTTAGCTTCATGCAGGAAAAAAGATTCAAATAAATTTATTTTATGGAATTATTAAATGCAGTTAAAAATTGAATTTATTTAATGGAAATAACACTTGAAAGCTTTGAACACTGAAACAGACCCATTAAATTGTTGTTTTTCAAAGTCTCAGAGATCTCAAATTAGTGTAGAGAAAAAAAAACAGAATACAAATGTAAATGGTACTTGATAACAGAGTTTATTATTTCAGTGTCTTTGATTTCAGTAGTTATTTCCAAATAAAAAATGTGTGTAAAAATAACACCCTGCAATTGGCAAGACACGAGGAAATGGTGATTCAAGCCCTCAGGCTTAGATTTAAGAGAAATAGCTTCAGACTAAAGACAATTGCCACATGCACAGATGTCACTTTGCTTAGCTGCTAACAGTTACTTGGCAGAATGTTGAGGACAACTGTGTGGCAAACATTTTCTTCCCTTGCAGTCTCGAAGCATCAGAAAGAAGAGTGAGCTAAATTAGTGTCAAAGCAAGTCAGCTACACAGCTGTATCAGAGCCTGGCTCAGCAGGATTAAAGAGACCTTTACCATTTAGCTTTCCTGCAGAAGGGAGAGTCATGCCTTCCACTTTACAAGGGCAACTGTGCTCTGTGGCAGTCTGCAACACCGCAAGAGGTTTGGCAGTATCCAAGAATCTCTGGGATGTGCCTCGCTGTCCGCTTTCCTATCATCATGTTGCCTACTGGACTGCCATGTAGTGAGATTTTATAATGAGAAGAGAGGGGCCTGCCTACTGCCTTACATGCAGACAATTATTTTTCCAACTATGAGGAGAATTTAGACTTCCATAACAAAAAAGGACAAATGATTGACCTTCTATGGTCATTCTTCAGCTAAAGAAAACCATCGTCTGCTGATAAAAATAAAATCATGACAAAAGAAAGGCGTCACATAAGAAAGAAGGATGTGGTATCTATTTGTAAAACTTTCTTGGAATATTATAACAACAGGAAATACACCATTAATGTTATTGATGTTTGCAGAAAGCTGGGAAGGGTATTCATAAATTTTCTTGTTCAAACCCTATTGTCATTTTTTTTTTTTTCAGTGACAGGCATAGTTAAGTGGTTTGATATATTTTTACTTAGCAAGAATAATGGAGGTTGGAAGGCAAAGCATGTTTGACAGTATGCAACAAAGTGGATCCATTTTTCTCCTGTCAGCATGATAGTCTAATTGAGTGCAATAACAGTGCTTCGTCAAGCACACTGGTGTAAATGGCAGCTGTGTTATTGTTGCCAGGGGACCTCAAGGTAACCAATACTACCATTTTTTTGCCTCATATTTTTTGGCTTTTGAGTGAAGAAAATATATTAAGTAACACCACAGACCTGTTCCCTAAATAAGCACATTTAAACAATTAATTACACTTTTTTTTTATTTTTGACTATTAGTATCTTTTCAACTTCATAGAAGACAAATTTATTTCTCTTTCCTTTTTTTCCTGCCACAGGTAATTTTCCCACAGACTTTTAGTACTGGTACTTGATTATATTCCCTACAGTGATGCATCTCCAAGATTTTTTAAAAAAATAAAGCCCAACCCCACACTTTAAAATCCTATCCAAAAAAGACTATAAATATCCACATCAACTAGGGTATTTGCCTATTCAGAAATGGCCTAATATTTTCACACATTCTTTTCCCTTTGAATGACAGATCAACCTTCCATCATCTGCTCCAGACTGAAAACTAGTTTGTACTTATTTTCAGTGATGTGTCAAGCCTGTCAGATTTGAATAGAATCCTTCTTAACTTGCAGTCATTGTTTCTCTGATTGGAATCTGAGGATCAGTTTTCAGCTCCTTTTTCATGAAAAAAAATGTTCCCTGTATGACTCCAAACAGAAGATGTTTGCCAAGTACCACTCACCTACTTAAAAAGAAATTATTAATTGTATAGTATATTAACTGAAGAAATAAGTTTGACCAGGATGGAAAATCACATCACCTTAGAAAGATCAATTTATTGTGTATTAATAAAAATTTATATTTACCCCAAATAAGACATTATTTCACAAGATAAAGTAATAGTGGCAAGAGGGAAATGGAGACTGAATCTCAAAGTCATCACCAGAAGGAATTCTGGATTATCATTCTGAGGATGTCAAGGTCTACAGAAATATACTTTATTAGTCACACCAAAATAACCTGTTTCATGTAGATGTACTGAAATCATCCTGAGAATGAAGACCAACCAAACAATTAATTCAAAAGATAGAAACTTTCTTAAGAGTGGCACATTTGTCTTCTGTTGTACTTCCTAAGACAGAATATCTGCATTTACATTAATGAATTTCCCATTCAGCCCTCTGGCATTGCAATCTGTTGCAACTGAAATCTACTCGATGGAGAGTTTTTTCAGTGTACACATTGCCTTCAGTGGTGGGTTCCTCTGGGGCCTGATGTCTGGTGTACCATTGGGGATTTGAGACAGGGAAGATAATCTTGTGTTATAAGTCAAAATCTTTTTTTTTTTTTTCAATTTTCCAACGTTTATGATAATCTTGATGTTGTTTGAGGAGCCAAATCCTTTTGTTCCTTAAAACAGAAGTGAACTATAGCTGGAATCAATATGGTGAAGTTAATCTCCATACTGAAAAGATCAAGCATGGTGTTTTCTTTCCTGCACATCTCCTAACAGTCAGCCTTGGCTTTTTGACACAACAGAACAAATTCTAAAGAGCCACAGTCTAATGGAAAGCAGCTAACCTCGAGGAAGAACATAAAAGGCCAGATGCTGTTCAGCTCTATGAAAGCAAGATGCGATGAAGAATTTTTATTTATTCAGCTTCACTGAGATGCAAGAGTGCAAGCACATGCACACAGTACATTTCATGAAACATTTACCAAAATTTCATGTTCTAAGACATTAACTTCAAAACATCCACAGTATGTGAATGTTACCACTAGAAGGACTACTTCTACTTGATTTTTGCTTATAGTTTATAAAAGGAAATGTTGGAATACAGAAAGGAAGAAACAATACGGTTTCATGTTTCAAGAAGAAATGTTATTGTAACTTAAGCTCTTTGATCTTGTTGAAAAATTCATCCAGATTATTTCATTTTCAGATTTTTTTTGCAAGTTGAGAATTTTTAAAATACTTCTAGTTGTGATTATTGACCAAATAAACTACAAAGAATAGATAATTTGTTTTTCAAATAGAAAGACATTGGAAACCTTTTATATTTGAAGAAATCCTATAGCATGCTAGCATAAACTTGCTCTTTAAAAGAAACCATGAAATTTATTTTGTCAGCTCATAAAAGTTAGTATTATTTTTAGTTTTAAATTAAGAGACAGCTCAGCATTTTTCCATTTTTCAAAATTCAAAGCCAACATAACATTTCCATAATGATATATATTTGGGTTGAATGCATATTAAATGGTTCCATTCTAAGACACGTTAACAAAAAAAATGCTTTCAAATATAATCTGCTACTTTCCCTCATTTTCGCTACTGAAATGGTGGGGTGTACTGTGCAAAAAAAGTGCATTTCCTGGGCAAGGAGACCAAACTAGACAAATTCTTTCGTACCTTTGTTAAATTTGTTTTTTGGTATTTAGAGTAGGATACAATGGATTTCCAACCCTGCAGCACAGTATGTTTACACAGTTCATGCAGCATGCAAAACAGAAGGATTTGCCCTAACTAATAGTCTATGCAAGCATGCTTCTTTTTTAAGTGTAAGGTTGTTGCCACTGCACTTTTAAAAAGATCTTGTGTGTCAAATATCCTTTAGATATACCTGTTAGATCAGACCCCATGAATATCAGATATCTATGAAATTTGATACAAGGAGTTTCAAACTTGATATAAACAAAATTCCAGGCTGACAATTCTGGCCTGGTTTATTGGAATCCAGTACCATGGAATTTTGGGTACTTGAGTAGAGTGAAAAACATTCATCATTTTTTTACGGAAGAAAGGTTCTTGAACAACAGTTAAACACTTAGGTTGCTTTTCTTATCTTGCTCATCTTGAGGTGTTCAATGTTCCACAACGCTATATCACATTTAAGGATGAAAGTAAAACATCACTGAATTGGAAATGTAGCATTTCGATGTCATTGTTCACAAAAGGTAAACGTTTCCATGGAATAATACTGAAATGAAGATTAATATTTGGAGATTTTAATTGCCTCATGTGTTATGCGAGTGTCTTTAAGTAATATGTCACTTCAGGAGAGATAGGATGGAGGTGACATTGCTGTCTAGTGATCACTCACACAATTTGGTTTTCCTGAAGAGAGATGTTGCGCAGGGGATAGCTATTTTCATGTTACTATACATAATAGCATGAAGGCTGAACCGTATTTTATAGATTCTAAAGTAATTGGTTTTTATAGGCTCTAAGGATTGAAATGTTATCTGGAGTTGGATTTTTGCAGTCTCAGATCCCATGATTATTTTTATGCATAAAAATGACTACAGAGCATACAGAAGCTTTATTATTTTCCCTTATAAAAGCAATCATGTAAAGAAAAAAATTCCCCTCTGAATTTCAGATTATTTCCCTGATCCAAGGGCCATTAAAGCTAAAGAATTATGTTTTTCAGATACAGAGTGATGCAGAAGCATCTTAGAAATCTATGGTTTTGTCTGCACATATATAGAAATGCATATATGTCTGCATATAGAAAACAAAGTACTTACAAAAGTTCTGGGGTGTTGGCTGCACCCAGTTGTTTTCCAAACAGCTTAAGCTGGAATTAGACAAGACCAGTGCCTGTTCTTAGCTATAAGACCTGACCATATCCTAAAAAATACCTCACAAAATTTATTCTGAATACTCTCATGACACGGTCTCCTGAAAAACTGAAAGAGATGTGGATGTTTCTTCCCCTCATTTTTTCTAACATCTAAATATGTTAAGAAGATCACAGTGTGGGTTATAAAGGTAAATGTGAATAGTAAACACCTAAAGGACATTTGAATAAGAAAACCTTCTTCGCTAGTGCAGCATTGAGATAGTGTACCCATGGAACCTCAGCCCCCTGAAGCAGGATGGACTAGACAGCCTCCAGAGGTCCCTTCCAGAGGGATAACATCTATGGTTCTAATATGATTCTGCAAAAGATATTTAGGGTAAAATAATCTACAGTTTGTTATGTTTGGGGTTTTTTTCCCTTGTTTTTTAGTTTTGGGGTTTTTTTGTTTGTTTTGTTGTTTTTTTTTTTTCTATACACAGGCTTCCTGGATATGATGTTAAGGGGAAAAAAGGCAACATTCACCAAACATTGTCATGAAATAAATTCTTTCCACATAACTCTTGTAAGATACAGAGATGCAGTAATATGAATGCTGAATCAAATAAACAGTACTTCTATGATAGTAGTGTATTGGTGATGGTGAACTGTGGCTACCTAAGTTTATTACTAAAAGTACTTTCTTCCAGAAGAGATGACTTCAGATTTCTAAATAAAATACTGAAACTATCTGAAACACTTGAAAAGTGATCCATTTCTGTACTGGTTGAATTAATGATCCCTGTTTTCTTGAACATACTGATGGTGTAATTCTTCACTCATTTCAAAGGTAAGAGTCTTAGTTTTTCAAAGGTTCTTCCAGCTTTTAAATATATTCAGTACATTCCATTTGTCAAAAGGACAAATTATTAAGCAGTTTATGAGTAATGTATATTTTAAATTAAAAATACTTTAATTTCTCAGACCTACCTAGACTATATCTGAAAATGTTTCCTAACTTTGCTAGTCTTTTTTAATAAAATTGCTTGTAGTTTGTAGGCTTTTGGTAAGTCGGTTATATATTAATCTTGTAAATGATATCTCTGAAATGTAGTACATACATGGATATATTCTTACCAGACCAATTAATTAGCCACTTGTGGAGGAAGTAAAGAATTGAAATAATCAGAAATAGCCATCCACAAAAATTCAGTGGAAGAAATGCTAGCTTGAAATTAAACATGAACATACGAGTTCAAAAGGTTTTTTTTTAGAAATAGACAAAATATGCCTGTTATTCCTGCAATTTAAAAGTAGATGATTAGACACCAATCATCTAATTCTTTGACAATGAATAAATAAAAAATTTAGTTGTTTTCAATCTAAATATGTAAATGCAGTGCCACAAAGTTTCAAAATTTTTATTCCTACATAAAATGCTTTTGCAGACAACAAAGTCCCAAAAAGATTATGGTATATAGCTGATTTAGTACAAAGGTATATTCTCTTGGTACTGCAGTGAATCCTCAATCCCACTTCTAAAAGTTAGATTCAAGAGATGACTGAAAGAATCATGTTTTAATTAAAAAACAAAAAACTGTAAAAAGCCCTCAACAAAATTACAACAAAAAAAATTGTCCTTAATTAAAAAAGAGTAAAGAAAAATCATTAAAGTATTTTAATTATGCATCTATTATTCTCTGCATAACCCATCACATATTTCTATCATCCATTTCTTTCTTTTCTC
>VWYP01027613.1:0-44218 GCA_013400435.1 Pycnonotus jocosus | reverse complement strand
TTCTTTTCTTTTCTTTTCTTTTTTCTTTTCTTTTCTTTTCTTTTCTTTTCTTTTCTTTTCTTTTCTTTTCTTTTCTTTTCTTCTTTCTTTTTTTAATTTCTGTAAAATTTTGTAGCATAGATAAATTTAAGTTGTGGGGTTTTAGGTAGCAACTCTCTAAGTGTTTGTTGTTCACCACTGACCAATGATCTCTATAGAGGACTTTTAAAACAACACAGATATTTAAGGTCCTAATAAACTTACTAGTTTGTAACTCATTATTTTTGTTCCTTTCTCTTTTGGGGTAAAAAGATCACAATGCAAACAAGCAAACAAATATTTATATGAGGAGGAGAAGAAAAATAATTACATCTCAAGTTGACTTGGAATTTTCCATCAAAGTAGAGCTTGATGGGAAAATATGCAATCAAAATCCTCAATATTTCATATAGGAAGTTTTTTTTTTTCCTAAACTAACCTATTTTTTTTAGTTGAACACGGTTGTCAATGATTAAACATTTCAGTTTGTCAGAGCATTGTGTTTTGATATTACTAACTTTTAGTCTTTCCTAGAACTCTACAGGAATTTTACAAGGAAAGCCTGTTTTGGTTTTTTTTTTTTTTCCATCTTGAAAAAAGTTTATTCAACATCTCTAATTATCTCTTAAAATTTTCCATCTAGCTTGATTACTGGAAGGCCTACTTAGATAGAAGTTGTAAGTGAATAGGAACTACGGATTGCAAGATAGATTATCATTGATGTCCTGGTACAAAATTCAGTATCTGTTAAAAAATAAATTTGGTCAGGCAAAATTAAATGGAATGTTTTGCTTTAGGAATCATATGCTTTTCTATTCCTTAAAATTTAATGGATTTATGTACAAATTTTGATGAATATTTTGTTATTTTACTTCCTGTTTTCTTACAATCCTTAGCAAACTTGAAGTTCTGATTTTTTAATTTGACCTAATGTGTGTAAAATACAGCAGCTCATTTTGTATAGCATGCTAAGATTATCAGTTCTCATTACCCTACTATAAGAATACAAATTGCTAGGTTTGTGTGCCAGACTCTCAAAATGCATTCCTGGATAGGATCTCTCATACCAACTGCCTGCCAGCCCTGCGAGCCTCTGCGGGAACTGCTTTCGGATTGGTTGCTGATGATTATCCCAACCTTCCAAAGGAGATTGTGAGGGAGATAAATTGCACCATGTACTTGATGTTCACATGGTAGATGAAAGAGCTAAGGAACTTATAATCACAGCCTGGATCAGCTTCTAGTGGTTGATCAAAATATTTTACTGCAATTCTCTTTAGTTTAGAGACATGAGATGGTAACTACTGAGAAAATCTTTTATATATATATATATTTAGGAAAATATAAAGAGGTCCTCTGTGTAAGATCTCATTCTAGTTTCTCAGGTTTTGATGGATTTGTTTTTTTTGTTCCTTAATTTTCAATTTTCTTTTCTTCTTAAGTATCTAAGTCATAATAAACTATTTAATTTTCCTTGACATTAGGTATAATTTTTTAAGACTAATTGATGTCGAGCAAGAGTAAGCTGTGCAATATTTTAATGTTACATGATTATTTCTTCTTTTCTATTTAAACATCATCCTCTGACTGAATCTTCAGCTTTACCTGTGAGATTATTCCTAAAGAGAATGTCTTTTCCTGTTTCCACCAGCAAAGAGAAACAAAAATTTGGGAGGAAAGGATTCACTGCTCATGTATGTGGCAGAGGATTGTGTGTTTTTTACCCGTTTATCTAGTAATTGTTAAGCTGTTGGTGTAGTGATGGATCAGTTTTTCCACTCCAGCAGCCATTACATATGTTTATCAATCATTCCTATTGAACATGCATTGTAGTACACAACTTGGCTGGCCCATCAACAGATAAAGCTTCAAATTCAGGAAGTCCAATAAGTAATTCCATCTTTGGTAAAAGATTTGAATTGTTTATGTGAAAGAAACGTCGCATATCAAATATTTATTTTATGGTTTGTAGTGAATATTTGGTGTATTATCAAAGATGAAATCCTGGCACACAAAAAAATTACAAGGTCCAATGGACCCTCACTGGATCCTCCAACTAGTGATGCTGGGACCTCTACCTGTTTAAAAATAAACCTGTGCTATTATCAAGGATTTTCTCTATTAGTTAATTTGGACAGGTAAGATATTAATTGAAATAATATTTTTTGGCTTAGTGGTTATGATGTGCTCCTTTTTGCCTATAACAAAGTTTGAATAGACACTTTCACAAAAATTTCTGGTGAAGTAGGCTGCCAGGTATGGCATCAATAGGACAGAGTAATATATATAAAGCAGAAAAAAAGGCTAAGGCTTAAGCACTGACACAATATTTAGGCAGAATTACTTTTATATGATACCTTTAACAATTTCTCAGCAGAAGTGAATGAGAGTTCAACATGTCATATTCTGCACCATTTAAATTCAAAGAGCACAATTTACAATAACCTTTCTGAAAGAACATTAGTTCATAAGGTATACAGCTTTTTATTTTTTGCATTTTCATTAATTGTTTCGTTTAGTTTAAAATCCAGATTTTCTATGATGATAGTTCTTTGTGAATCAGAATTCAATTGTTTCCAATTTTTTTTTCAGAGGAAGAATATTTTCCTTATTACACATCCTGCTTTTTAAATTATTAAGATTAATTTTTTTAAGAAATAAAATATCTGTATTTTCCTATAAAACAGTTTATACTATTGATCTAGATTTGCTCCTAGAACTCAATTTTCCAAGCAAGACTGTGCCATGCATTATTCAAATGAAGAGATACTTCTTTCTATATATGTAGGATGGAGTATAGTGCAAAGAAAGGTAATCCTTTTTAGTGGAGACTGTGCAAGTGTTAAAAAAATTAAGAAATAAAGAAAATTACCTAAGCGCCTTCTATTCTGAACATTCAAACTTCCAAACAGTTTTAACAAAAGTTAGAAATTAAATAGGGTACTAAACTTGAGGAAGTGAAGGACCAGGGCATATAATTTTTTTTTTTTTTTAATAATAATGGAAGTATTAAAGATTTGCTATTTCTGAAGTTGTCATTGAGAGTTTAAGTAGTAAATTTAATAATTTTCCATAATTAATATTTTACTCTAACACTAGTCATATTCATACTGGCAAAGGCATTGTAGAGACTGAATAGCCCTCCAATAAATATTTTAACAAAGACTGATTTAATGTAAAATGGACTTTTAAAAATAAATGGAACAGAGAAAGTTCCTGAAAGGATAGGATAACCCCCTTTTTTTTAATCTTCATCTCTGTATAGCGGTTGTGTCCATATGAACATGTTAGTGAGAAATAATAAAAAAAATAATAAAAGAGGTATTTATCTTTGGTGCTTGTCCCTTTTGACTTGTAGAACTGAATAGCACAAGAAAAAAAAAAAAAAACAAAAAACAAACAAACACAACTGTAAACCCACATTGGGTTTTTTTTATTTTGCCAAGGCCCTCTGATAAAACTTACCTACATGACCAAAGCTGCAAATGTTCATTCATTTTTCTAAATGTCTCCAGAGAGATTTCCTTACATTTTATAGCAAATAGCTTAACTGCCATTCTTGTTAGCTTCATGTGGAATCCAACAGCAAATGACATTTTCTCTGGTTTGTGGAAAAAATCCCATTGTAAGGTTTGAATTCAGAGTCCTAATAACAAGAATTTAATTCAGTCTCCCAGAGATGTATCACCTGTGCAGTTTCCATGAAAAAAATGTAGCTTCATGGTCTTCAGAAGTAGTAAGTCATTATCTTACATAAATGTATGTTTGCAGACAGAAAATTAAACAGTTTAATTCCAGGATGTGTCAATTTGTTCATCTCAGTAAAAAGTGAGGAATGTCAAGACTTCACTTTCATTGCATAAAAGTTTATGTTTGTATTTGCCCATATATATCTGCACATAACATATTATTTGTGTTAACATATCCTTTGCAGACATGAAAGAGAAAGAGGTTCAATCTCTGTGATAGAGTGTGGATTCTTCGGCAATGAATCACAGCTCTTTTTCACCTTAGTTGAAGAGAGGTTAAGGTAGGACAAAACAGCTGTACAATGCTGAACCATTCTTTTAGTGTGATCACATGCACTCTCTAGTAACAATGAGGAAAATATTTTTGTAGATATTAAGGGTAAAACAACCAGATGTTTGAAAGAAATAAAACATCATGGTCAAAATCACGGTCTAAAATATGCATAAATGCATTTATAAAATATCCATTTAGTAAAGCATGCATATATGGACATGCAGAAGCATGAATGCATGCATAAACCTCACATCTAAACAAAAAATATTTTTGAGCTGCTTGGTGAAATATTAGAGGTGAACTGACTGTGATTAAAGACTTTTGCAAAAAAAAATAGATGTGTAACAAATAAGAAATATTTCCTCTTTATTCAAAACCACAAAAGGTTCACCTAAATACCTACTGTCAGGTTTGTGCCATACTTAAACAACTATTCAGAACAGCTGGAAAAAGACAAGACACCAGAATGATTATCAATGTCTAGAGAATATGATTTCTGTGAAAAGATTAAATGAACTGGAACTGGTTATCCTAATGAAAACCACGAAACAAGGATCTTTTTAATACCTAAAATTATGGTATAGAATAAAAGGATAATAAAATAATAAGGATAAAATAATAATAAGAATAATAAAAAAGATAAAAATAATAATGGTCCTTAAAATGTAATGGGGGAAAATTAGACTAGATAAAGCTAAAAAAAACCCCATGAAAATTTATCAGAAATGTAGCAGATCATTAAATACGCTGAGATGCTCTTAAGTCTCTGTTTTTAAATGAAGCTGAAAAATAATCTGGAAAACAATACCATAATTCCATCTTTGGCACATGAACTTTAGGCTGAAGATTCTAAGATTGATGTTGAGATTTTTGGTTTTGCATAGATAACATAGGTAATTATAAAGTTATAATCACTGCTGCATTCTAAGACACAAAAGACCAGGAAAAAGGGGCAAGTCTTTTTTTTTTTCTTACAGTCATTGTGACAAAATGTACGTGTAGAATACAACTTGACTTCTGTAGACTGGACAAAGAGACACAGTATCATGGGTCAAGTACTATAAATCATAGAATCATAGAATGGTTTGGGTTGGAAGGAACATTAAAGATCACCTACTTCCAACCCTCTGCCATGGGCATGGGCAGGTTAATCATAGCCCCATCCAGCCTGGCCTTGAACACCTCCAGAGATGGAGCAGCCACAGCTTCTCTGGACAACCTGTTCTTGTATCTCACCACTCTCACAAGAAAGAGTCTTTTTCCTAATACTTAATCTAAACCTACTCTTTTTCAGTTTGATTTCATCCCCCCTTGCTCTTTCACTGGATGGTCTTGTAAAAAGTCCTTCTCCATTTATCTTGCAGGCTTCTTTCAGGTCCTGAAAGGCCACAGTTAGGTCACACCTAATCTGTCTCTTTTTCAGGCTGAACAAACCAAATTATCTTAGTCTTTCCTAGTAGGAAATAAAAAAGTGTACATGTTGACATTATAATCACTACTGCAGAAGAAAATTCGTGTCTTTCTCTTGGGAGCAGACTTTTAACCCTCAGCTCAGGACATTGTTGACTCTTTGAGTCACTTCCAAAAGCATGAAAAAATGAATTGGGAGGTGTTTTTCTTCCTCCTTTTAATATTTTATTTTCATTGAATTGTTAAACAATTTGTTCAGTGGTAGGTGTGAGGTTTTAGTAAGTTTCAAATACTAACAAATAAGAAGTATGAGCTAGAACGTGTGCTGTTTAGAAATACGTACATGTACCCAGAAATGTTTGTACTACAATTACCTTCTCTTCTGTATTTAATACAGATCTGCTTCAGACGTTCTGTCTTTTTGTACATGATGACATTGCCTTTCCACTTGTACTCAGAGGAGCATTCACTAATTTCTTCTCAGATCAGGCATCATAGTAATTTGTGATTCATAAAGAATTAATTGAAATAATCTATTATAGAAATGGAATATCAAAGGTGAATAAGAAAATATTTAAATCCACTTTAAAAAATAACTGAAATGTCTTTGAGGACTTTTTTGAGTACTGGGACGTATCCTTTGGGTATGTAAGTTCTCTTTTTTACTTCAGTCATATTCATTCCCTGTTTTGAAAACATTTTAGAAACCACAACTGTCGAGTTCAAATGGTGCCATACCTATTTTTGGGACATTGAGTTCATAAAGTTTGTGATATTTGGCTCTAATCATTAGACACTTGTGTCATCATATTAAGTTTTCCTGGAAATTTATGTAAATATAAATTTATGTAAACATAAATTTACATTTATGTGAATGGTTTGGTTTGTGTTGCATATAAATACGAGAGGGGTTAATCATCATTAAGAATGCTTGGACTTTGTCTCATTAACATATTCTTCTCCTTTTTAAAGGAAATATATATAAAAGTGATGGATGCTACAGGTTATATATTCAGCTTGGAATACATTTTGTGATAATCAGCATTATTTTGTCCAGAAAAGAAAACCCTTGTACAGAGCATATTTATTGGAATGGAAATATAAAGCTTTGATGCAAGTTTCTTTATAAAATGAAAAAGAAGCTGAACCAGACATGGTGGTTTGTACAGACTGTGAGTTTCCAAATCTTTTTGACATGCTGTCCAGAAGAATCAACCAGACTACCGAGGGGTTTGAAAGGAGACTTCCTAAGTGATTTTAAAAAGTAATACAGTTTCTTAATTCATCAACTGTTATTAAATTAGTGTGTTCCCTTAACTGTCACCTCAGGTTTCATCCAAACACAATTTTACAGTTATGTCTAACCACAGGGCATGTATTCACAAAACCATTTAAAATGCATCTTTTTTTTTACAGATGTTCTCTGTGTATCGTTCCACACTACAATTTCTTTGTAATGATTGCAGAACAGCAATACTGTAAAGAAAATAAAGTTTAATAGCATGTCATACCTTCAGCTTAGAAATCGTTTAGAGTAACAAACAGATGGATGTCTTTCTCCTTCAAAGCAAGTGCTGTTGTAAAAACCTTTCCCTCTGAATGAAAATGAGTTAAGAAATTGTTTGTGTGTAAAATGTGTAAAATATGCACAAGTATTCATGTGTACATCTATATGCTTCCACCCAAAGGTTTGTCCCTCACGCCTTTTTTTAAATAAATACACCATAATGCAGTCCCCATCTCTGTTCTTCAGGTCACATTTGAAAATCGTTTTTCCATTATGCCTCAGTAAGATTTTGAAGGTTTTATTTCCATTTTTTGGTGAATAAGCAATCCATTTTGGGGAGATTTAAACATTTTGAAAGAAGTTGATCCACAGTGGACAAACAAGGTTCCTTCTCTCCCTATTTTTCACACTCAATAAGCCACTTCACCAGCTCACTGTCAAGAGCAGATTGATCTTCACTAATGTTCACACATTCATTCACATATCTACACTCACTCCAGTTCCTGAGACCATAGACACTGATCTTTATAGATCAGGCATCATCTTAAAAACAATTAGTCATTCAGTAATAATAAAATAGGCATTCAGAGGATAACGAAGCTCAGGTTTGTGACCACCTGTGAAACTTGTCCATACATAAGTCAATGGGACCTTATAAAACGCATCCCAGAGTCCTGAGAGTATTAGCTGATGTAGCTGCCAAGCCACTCTCTTCTCTATCATACTTTAAAAGTCATGGCAGTCAGGTAAGGTTCCTGGTGACTAGAAAAAGGGAAACAATCCACCTATGTTTAAAAAAGGCAGAAAACATAAGACTCTGGGACCCTGGGAGGATCATGGAGATCCCCTTAGAAGCTGTGCTAAAGTAAATGAAGGACAGGGAAGTGGTTCGAAACAGGCAGCATTGCTTCACCAAGTGCAGGTGCTGATTGACCAAACCACTGGCCAATGATGGAATGATTACATCAACAGACAAGAGAAGGGCTATGGATGTCATCTATCTGAACTTCCATCAGGCCTTTTACATGGGCCTCCACGACATCCTTCCCTCTAAATTGGAGAGAGATGGATTTTATGGATGGACTGTTTGGTGGATGAAGAATTGGATGGATGGTCAGATGCAGAAGATAGTGGTCAATGGCTCGATGTACAGATAGAGATCAGTGGCAGGTGTTTGTGGGAAGACAGACAGAGACAGAACTAAAGGTAATCTTGCCCCTGATATATTGCAGCTGTGTTAATTACCAGAGTGGGAAGAGCCTTGGCCTCACAGCCAATGATGGGGATAAAAGAGTGAGCTGGTTGAGAGAGAGTTCATAAGGACTCTGTTGACTTTGCTGTGAGGAGGAAGGGACAGGAGGTCAGGAAAGGGACAGATAAGGTGAGCCACTGTACGAGGGACAGACAGGGTCAGGTGACCACGCCAGGGACAGGAAGGAGCCAGCAACAACTGAAGAAGGGAGAGAGAGACAGAGCTGTGTGGAGCTACATAGAAAAGGTATGGAAGATTTTTTAGATAACAAGGTGCTGATACTTGAAGCCCCCTGACGGTTTTGTTGAAGCACTCTGAGTGTGGTGGCTGTCTTGACAACAACAGGTGGTGTCCCTCAGGGGTCCATATTTGGATCAGTATTTTTTCATGTCTTTATCAGTGACACAGAGAGTTGGATCGAGTGCACCCTCAGCCAGTCTGCAAATGGTTCAGATGTATAGTGGTTCAGATGACTCACCTGTAGGATGGGATGCTATTCAAGAGGGGACAAGTGGGCTCAGGTGAAGCATATGATGCAAGGTGCTACATCTGGTCAGGAAAACCGTCAGTGTCAAAACAAGCCTGGAATTGAAGGGCCTGGGAGCAGCCCTTCTGAGAAGGACTTGAGGATGCTGATGAATGTAAATTGGACAGAAAGATAAGAGAACCATAGCCAGCAGGTCAATGAAAATGGTTCTTCTGCTTTGCTCTTTTGAGATAACACCTGTACTGTATCCAGCTCTGGGTTCTTCAGCTCAGAAAAGAGGTGGATCTGTTAAGAGTTGGCCCAGAGGAGAGGAACAGAATGGTTCTTCTGCTTAGAGCATCACTCCTATGAGAAAAGTCTGAGATGGTTTGGGTTGATCAGCCAGGAGAAGACTCCAGGAAGACCTCATTGTTACCTTGCAGTACATAAAGGGAGCTTGTAAGCAACATGGTGACTAGCCTCTTACACAGACCTGTTGAGATAGGACAACGGGTAATGAGTTTTAATTAATGGCAGGTAGACTTAGATGAGATATAAGGAAAAATTTCTTACAATGAGAGTGGTGAAACACCAGATTGTCCCATCCCAGGAAAGATTCAGTCAGCTTGGATGGGGCTCTGAGCAACCTCATCTAGTTTAAGATATCTCTGCTTATTACAGGAGGGTTGGACTAGTTGTTCTTTGAGGTCCCTTCTACCCTAAACTATTCTATTACTGTGATCTTGAGAACTTGACTTAATCTTGTATATTTACTTTAAATTTATTTGTAGAAGAACAGATCTGTTCTGAGGATGCACTTGCTTTTGGGACTGAATTTCAATTTCCTTCTACTTATGGTCCTATAAATCTGCCATTTCTCTCTGTCCTTTAAACTACATAAGCCTTCATGTCATGCCTCACTCATTAGTGGATTGATATATCAGAATTATTTGTTGAAAATTGGATCTATCAATTCTTTTTCTACATCCAGATATTCATATTTATCTTATTTAAACCCAGTACAGTTCACAATGTTTCAGGTTTAAAATTCTTTTCATTATTCTTCTGAGGAGAAAAGCAGGACTGCATTCTTCATTTTACAATTCTCAAAAGAAAGACATGTAGAATGGGATTCATCCCAGGGTCTCTCTTTTTTTTTTCTTTTTTTTTTCTTTTTTTGTGGCTGAGAGAAAGACATATTGTCTCTTCACAATGTAGATATTTAAAGCAAATCAGATGAATATGCTCTAGAAAAAGTTTTTTCTCTCATGATGATAATGGGTGACCAGGTGATGTAGACACCTTTATCATAGCTCCCTAAAGCTGTATGAGGCGGAATCCTCACAGAGAGCTGTCAGGACTTTTCCAAGTTCACAGGAAATATCTTGCAAAGGCAATTCAGTTCAGGTCCCTTGGGTCTCATTTGTAGAAATACTTTCCTACCTAAAAGAATTGTACTGACAGTCTATAAATATAACATTTATGGTGCTTGGAGGGGAATTACTGAAGGTATATTGCTGGGAGGTAAAAAGGCTTTCCATGATTTTATGGTCACTTCAATTTAATTCTTTCCCTCTTCTAATTATTTTCATACCTCTGATTAGTCATTAAGTCATTGGTTTCCTGATTAATTGATGAAATTAATTTCCATAGTGATTATCTGTAATTTTTACCAGTTGCTCAAACAATTTCCACTTACTATGTTTCTAAACTATACTTGTAAAACTCTGAATGTGAATATCTGTGTTAAATCTGCACTTGCCTCTCATCCTTTCAGTGAAAATAGAGGGAAATAAGTTGTTCATCAAAATGCAAATGTTACTTTGGCTTAATTCTGTTGAGAATTTTCATCAAGAGTAATTATTCTTAAGTACGTACACAGAGTAGAAAATAATTCTGAACAAATATTTAACGTTCAATTTGAAGGACTGCCCAATGGCCTGGCAAACAAAGAATTAAAACTATGATTTTATGAGATACCTCTTCAAATACAAAGCATTTTGGAAGACTGACTTTTCATATTACTGGCTGTTTGTTTTTTCTTTATAGTATTTCATGTTGCTAAACCAAGGCTTTAAATATTGAGTATAATATATTGCAACTTTTAAAAAATTAATTCAGGCAAAATACCTTTTGAGAATACACTATGGCATATATTGTTTCAGCATTATAATCTGAGTTGAACAGTTAAAGCTGGCTTGATGTATAAAGCTCAGCTGTATTACAGAGCTTGTCCTAAGTCACGAGACTCTTAAAGGCAATGACATCCAATACTTTATATTAAAACTTTAAGCATCTGAATATATTCATCCAAAGCTGACTGCATTTTTGAAGGGAAGCAATATATATGTTCCTATATACACACATATATATGTACATATATATGTCTAAGCTTTTTTAGACACATATTATAGCTATCTCCAAATTTATTTTCTCTCTCTTCATATGCTATGTCACTGAATTTTATGTACCTGTATAACTGGTAACATTTGAGTTATAACATTATGAAAAATAGAATACAGATACTTCTATTGGAAAAAAAAAAAAACCAAAAAAAAACAAAGATAAAAGGAAAAAAAAAACCTGTGGCACAGAAACAGGATAAATAATATCAATGCTATTATTTAGCCTTTGGGCCATATATTTAAGTGGATTTGCCCTACCAGGAGAACAAAAATAGCAAATTATTAAAACATATATATTTATTAGAAATGGTGTACTGTTTTCTCCTTTTCACATATTATTATCCAAACTACTTATGCAGCGAATATGTAATCTATCACATTTGCCTAACAGCCAAATCATGCATTTATACTTACGATTTTGTAATTGTTTTGACTAATTCAGGCAAGATTAAGAAACAAAGCCACACACAGCAATAAGGTGAGGCCACAGAGAGGAAAAAAGTGTATAATGGATCTTTCTCCCTCTCCTTATGCAGGAGTACATTTCTCACTTCTCAGAACAGTTCCCCAGCAAAAGATGGGTGAGGAAAAGTGAGCCAGCCAAAGCTGAAAGGAACAAACTGTGCCAAATTCTCCTAAAGCCATGACTGATCCATGGGCAAGTCATCACATACTACTTGATACATAAAGCTTTATATATTTCTATTAATTTATCTGAAATTCTCCTCTAAGTGAAAACACAGATCAAAACCTAGGGTTTGTGAGCCAATAACCACAAGGTTACTACTGCTTTGGTGGCTGAAGGTAGGTGGCAGTGCACAGTACAGGGACATTCACATGTCAGAGCATTGCCAATGCTTCAGTAGGCAGGGCATGCTTTGAAAAGCAGTTTGAAGTGTTTTACAATATTATGCAATGTTATTTAATCTATATGCATTCAGCCTTAAAATTTGTCATTGTTTTTGCTTTTCTCATATCTATCAAAATTCCCAGCTCTTTCCTCCAGACTTCAGCAGATATAAGATTTATAGAATCAAAATCTTTTTTAATATGAAAGAAGAAATCATAATAAGGTGTATTTTTTAATGTTTTTTATCTAGATCAGATGACTTGAAAATCAGAATAAGGGACAACAGACATCAACAATAATAGGCATATAAAATATTTGTAAAAAACCTCTTTGCACAAGCACTAGATGTATCTATTACTGACAATATAAACTTGGACCAAAAAATTTCCCATCTTTAATTTTTTTTGATTCTGTACTTTTAGCAGTTGACAAAGGAAATATTTTTTATCTGAAGGAATTTCCAAATATGTTCAGTTCTGAATATGTTGCAGCATAGTGACAGTGGAAATGATTTCAGATTTTGAAAGGAAACATGTATCGTACTCCATTCAATGGAGGCACACTCCCACTATGTACGCACAGCAACCACAAGTACAGTGGTATTTCTGGTAAATTCACTTGGGGTTGATGCTACTTCCAAGAGAAATATTGCAATTGTTCCCTAAAACATCATGTATGTTGAATATTCAGGAAGAACACGTATGTTTTGGTCTTCAATTTTTTGTAATTTAAAGATTGTAGGAATATGGAAAACTCTGAATGATTTTATGGCCACAGAGTATTCTAAAAAACAATTTTAGAAAGGTGTTCCTCCATCTGTTCCTCTTCTACTAGTTCATTGTGGTTTGTTTTTGGCTTTTTTTTAATAGTCAATGAAAATTGATGCAACATTAGACCAGAGAGACATTTATTTCAGTGTCTGAGTGTAGTTGTCTAACCATCCATCAAGGCCAGAGAAGAGCTAGGTAAGAAAGCCCTTGGAGCCAAGAGACAAGTCTGTTGATCAAATGTAGGTGCTTACCTTAACATGCTACGTCCCTCTAGCCTCTCTTGCCTGAATTGTCTGATTATCCCCTGACCGTAAAGTGGCCTTTGACAGCTCTCAGGGCTGCACATCTTCACTGCTCCAGACTTCCCCTTTCCCTGGTACAAGGAATTTCAACTTCTCTTCTGACAGAACAAGTTCAACAGCAAGTATAGAGATGTTATGTTAGGATTTTTTCATTAAAATCTCACAAAATTAACATTGTTATTTAGGAAAGATGAGGAATAATTGCAGAAAACCTAAAGAACTGATCCAGAAAAAGAAACATGATTGCTTGGGCTTGTTTAGATTGAAGATTGGTATGTCCTCCAGGCTGATGTGGAGAAAGCAGGAAAAAATTGAAGTGAAGCAAGAATGATCAGTTCAGCTTTAAATTATTACTCTAGCCAGTGGCTTGAGTATCTTGAATTTAAGTTTAGTATTATGTATCTTTTGAATCACCTGGGCAGGTTGAGTTTTAGTCTCTTCATTTGTTATATTTACCTGCATTAATGACAATATATTCCTCACACAACATTCTATTTTCATTAATCTTTAACAACTTACTAAATGAGTATAAATGACAAACTAAATCTGCTGCTTTCTCTCTGTGTGTATGTTTCTCCTTCCTATATTCATAACCTGTGTTATTAGGATATTTTATTCAATTTTGTTCCCAATGCATCCAGAACAAATAGCTTTCCACAGCATATTGGAATATATGCTAGGATCTCACCTGATTGTATGGATATATTCTAGTTCATCATGTGCTTTACGTGTTGCAGTTGTTTTGCCTGTACAGACACAATCTGTCTCTTGAATTATATAATTTAGAAACAGTTGTTCCATTATTTCAGAGACATTAGTATTGCTAGATAGGTTTTGTCATCTTATTTAAATCATTTTATATAAGCATTTGCTGTCAAACCCATGCTTGAGATTTTCTAAATAATTCTAGCCTACAGAACAACTGTCAGCATCAACAAAGCTATCTGTGCTAAAACATGGATGCCCATATTAGAAGTAAATGCCTTTCTTATTCTGTGGAATATACAAAAAAAAATTAAGCACATCCCACCATATTAACTGATGCCAAGTGATGCATTTTTCTCCACAGGATTCACTAGAATATTGGTTCTGGTTTAGAAGTAAAAACTGTATTTTAGTTGTGGAAAGAATCTATTCATTACAGTTTTACATATGCAGACACAATAATGACATTTGCAATAGTTTTGCTGTAGACATAAGGAATTACTATGGACATTGCACCACAATACAGTTAACATACAAGTCTAAATTTTGCATACATATGTTTACTATAACATTGAATTAGCATGTGTTCCATGATGTATATAAATTAATCTTTTAAATACGTAAGTTTTGTAAGCAGCTGTATTTAAAGTTCTGGAATCCTCAGCAAAGTTACTATCAAAAGCTTCCTTTTTGATCAGTGTTAATGCTAAAATTAAACACAGAATAGAGACAAAGATATCTAATTTAGAAAATTTTCTGAATTTCTTGATATTAGCTAAAATTACATAGCATATATTTCAGAAAAAGGCATCTAAATTTAAACTAAATTTCTGAATCTGTACAATAACCTGAATTTACATTCAAATGATCAAACAAACGTAAAATATATATGGATTGTGGTAGTTAGTGATGATCACTATGACCATTTAATTTTCACTTAATTGTTGTATCTTTTTGTTGTCTGCAATATGTAACAAAATTTCCTCACAGGAATCTCACTGTAGTAATTTCCAAGCTTTCATATTGTATCATTGACTGGCGAGCTTGAAGAAAATGCATAACACATTGTATCAAATATCTCTTTAATGGTAGGCATGACTACACCATTTTTATTTTATAGTTACATGATGTGATTTGCCTGAGGGACCTCAAAAAGCCAGAGGCGATTCTGCTTTAACAATCACTGGATGATTGAATAAAATAGAAAAAAAAAGACTAATTATGGTTCAAAGTTGTGTATTTTAAATTGAATTAGTGTATTCAGAAAATTTCTGCTCTGGACTCAGTTTTAAAAGATTACAAGGCTAAACCATGACAAGGTTGACTACTTTGAAGGCTGATTTAAATGGTAAGGCTTAATCATCTTGTGGGTATGGAGGCATAATTCAAAATGGATTAACAGTTTAGCATTTTAGTCTACATAAACTTTGCAGGATAATTTTCAAAGTCAATGGAGAGTGATGAGCCCTCTAGCATATTCTTTACCAGTGCAATGAGTTATGCCTAAATATTATGCCTGTCTTTTAAAGGCCTATATCTGGGAAAATGAAGTTTACCTTTTCTGACCCACCACTTAGCTGTATCCAGCTCCTGAGCACACACTGTGGCAATTATGTGTGTTTGACAGCACACATAAACTATTAGATGTAAAAAGGAGCATGGGTGCCTCTGTGCCCAGAGTTATCTGTCCAAGGGGATTGAGGACCCTGTGTTAGAAACCAAAGGCTCCTCCACAGTGCACAAGACGAGGTACTTTCTTCAAGGTCTTGTAGTGATTGGACAAGGGCAAATGGATTCAAAGTGAAAATACATTTAGGTTGGATATTAGGAAGGAATCTTTACTGTGAAGCTGGTGAAACCCTGGAATAGGCTGCCCAGAGAAGTGATGTCCCATCCCTGGAGGTGTTCAAGGCCACATTGGGTGGAGCTCTGAGCAACCTGGTCTCATGACAGGTGTCCCTGCCCATGACAGGGAGGCTTGGAACTGGATGGTCTTTAAGGCCCTTTCACTACGAACCATCCTATATTTCTATTAAAGGATTATTGTTTCTTTTACCTAACTGACAGCCTCCTGTTTAGTGCTTAAGTGACTGTCATGAAGATAAGAAATGTATGCTTGCAATCCTTCATGCATGTAGGGAAAGTGAAGTGCAGATTTTCATTGTACAAAAAAATACCTCAGCCTGTCAGGTTTGTTTAAAGGCATTTCACAGTCTTTCATCAAAAGCATTTTAGAAGTACACAGGAGGTTCAACTACATTTTGTGCATCATATTAGTTCTGAAACTAGGATTTTCAGGAACAATTGGGCACATGCTATGATGTTCAGTATTTCTAATTTGGAAATGTTTAGTAATACTATCTATAAGGGCTGCTTTAGTATGAACTCCTTTCACCTCACTGAAAGATGAGTAGGCATTAAAAATTTAGATTTAGGTACCTATTTCCTGTTTAATTAAAGTGCTTTAGTATTTTCTCTTCTTTCTGTTATTTCAAAATACAGACATACCCTGTATAAGACACAGAAATTCCCCCAAAACAGTAGTAAAGTTCTCTTTAAAGCTTTATCGACCTTTGGTTGAACCTGATCTGAGCTGTTTACAAGACGACTCTTAAACATCAAGTCCTGTATGATTTCTTTTGGCATTTTGTAGTGATTTAGGCATTAGCAGGATAGTAGGCATTTAGTGACTCTACCACAATAAAGATATTTTCTGACAGATGCTGTTATATTCTTACCCTTGCTACTGATAAACTCCTTAGAAATGATACAAATTGCTAAGATTTGTCAATGTTAGAGAAATTGACATTAAAAAACCCCACATTTCAGATAAACCTGCAAAATGCAGAAATCCAATTTTGACATAAGTACACTAAAATAACATCCAGCACAGTCTTTCTCCTGCACATACTCTAAATGAACATCTTTTTCTGATCCATGAGAAATAGGAAAGATTCAATTGTGCTTCTTTCTAACCACTGCTTGGCTGCTGCCCAGAGCAGCTATAACTTCTTTGCATGAGAGACTGGTAGAGCTGTGCTGTGCTGCCCCAGGGCTTCCTGGGGATCAGAAGACATTTCTGCAGCAGCCTGGGCTCTTCACATTTTGACCTCCTGCAGCCATCTCCCACACAACAGAACCAGATGGGTTTCCTGCAAGCAAGGACTTGCTTGCCTGAGGAGAATGAAGATGGAAAAACATGGGCATTTGAGCCTGATTCAAAGCCTTGCTGAACTCAAGCTATGTCTGTGTTTTTGGCGTTGGCTGAGCTGTTAAGATTTGATCTTGATCTGCCTGGTGTCAGTGAAAGCTGTATCTGGTTAGAAAGACAGGTGTTGCTTTGTACTGCCAACCCTACGTGTCCAGAAACTTACTTCTGGTAGCCACAACAGAGACAAAAAATAAAGATAAAATGTAAATGAGGTAAAATATAAATGATGCAGTTATTGCCAACATGAGCATTAAAATCTCCCATTCTGCATAAAACCAGATTTTTTTAACTAGCAATAATAAAAATATTGACTACAAGTAGTCAAAATAAGCAATACTTTTGTATGTAAATGCAACAGAAAATCTGAAGCATTTAGCAAAAAGTGTTTCATATGTAACTACAAAAATTGTTCCTGCTTAAAGTTAGTTGTAAATCCTTCTTGATTTCTTCCATACTAACAGCTTCCTGAATAGTCTGTGATACAATCGACAAAATAAATCATATCGTGAACATAATAAAGTTAACCAGATCTATTCCTTACCCTAGAAATGTCTAATTTATGTTGACAGTCTTGCCCTGAGTGGTTATAGCTGGAAAAATAAGGCAAACTACAGTCTGATCTTGGAGCATATCTGCTTCGAGTTTTCAAGATGAGTGCATTTAGCTCAAAAGAACCCTTACTTTTTTCACTGAATTTTAAAAGTTGAAATTTGTTGTTAAAGAATTTTAATAAGAAGTCATTAATAGAGGTGATTAAATTAAACTTATATAAACATATCCAAATATTAAGGAGGCTTTACCTAGATTATTTTACTACAGATTTTTTTTTTTAACAAAAACTACAATGATATGATGGAAATGAGGCAATATGTACCCAGAGACCATGAAAATTCACATAAGATTAAGTAGATTTAATATGACTACCTGGAGTCAGGAAAAAAAAAAAAAAAGGCACTTTGGGCCAAGGCCATGATATTGGCACTGTTTAATGAAAAATATTAATTATAACTTTGGTACAGTTACTGCACTTCTCAATTTCAGGATGAGCAGAGAGCATCAAAGAGGAACTTTTATGGATTCCCTGCAAGCTCCATTCCCCATCCTGCTGCAACACACAAGCTGTGTCTTTATCTTGACCCATGAGCATTTTCATCTTATTTTCTCTGCCTCTTCTGCTGAGAAGGGGGAGTGAGAGAACAGCTGAGTGGGTGTGAGGGGCTGGGTGAGGGTCTGGCATCCCTCCAAGGTCAGCCCACCACACAGACCACAGCTTAGAACTGCAAAAACTCAAAGACATAACTAAGAGTTACACAAGCCCTAGATTCAAGCTTGTACCTGAATGTATCTCTGCATAAATTCTGTGTGACAGCTGAGTGAAGAATCTTGTTGTTCTTGGGTATTCGTACAGCACTTTCAATTTCAAAATAAGCAAAAATAACATCACATAGTGGTGCTATAGGAATATATATCAGATTAAAATCTGCCTCTCTGAAGTGTCTGCTCTGAATGAGCATGTTTAAAACACAGGAACTACTGGCTTTAGGAGATTCAGAAGCTGAATTCAATTTTATTCCATTCCATGATGATTCACCACTCTAGATTATATTACTACAGGAAAAAAAAAAAAAAAAAAAAAAAAAAAAAAAAAAAAAAAAACACACCCAGCCAACCAGCAAATAAACTATACCAATAACAAAAAACCCACTTGTGTTAGATCATTAGTGTTTTTTAACTGTTACAACATTGAAAAAATATTAGATTTCTAAGTTCCTATTTCCTAAGAGGAAAAAAAAACACAAAAAACAAGAAACAAAACCAAAAAACCAACAACTTTCATTAATAATCTACATGTACATTTAAAATACCAGAAAGCAGAACTGCCAGACAGAGTGGTATTTTCTCTAATTTGGTAACAAGTAGGTAACATAGAACTGATAAGAAACTCTTGGCCATTGGATAATAAAGCCTTTGGGTTTGGAGGTAAGTCTAAAAATGCCTGATATGTAAATATCTTATTCTTCCATATATTTTACCATGGAGTGTAATATATATGCTGTTTTCAGTGCCCAAGCCCCTTCAAAGTGCTTGAGGACTGTTACAGACCTAAAGAAATCCATGAAGCCAGGCTGCTGAACTAAGCAGAAATAATTTGCTAGAACAGAGTGCTGAGAAGAGCTGCAGGCCTTACGCTTCATTTCTTGAAGAGAGCCACTTTATTCTGGTCTGGAAAAAAGCTTATATTTCCATTTCTGATTCATGATCCATCTCCTGACATTAAGGGCCTTTATCACACAGAGAGCAATTTCTCAGAAGTTGTGATAGATTTGGTCTTCTTGTCTTTTCTACCTTAATTGCTGAAGTGCATATTTTTATGCATATTTTGTTGATCCATCTTTGTTGATCCCTCCAACACTAAAACAGGCTTCTGTTTCTGTTTGTATACTCACCTTAAAGCATGTATCTGCTTTATTTTCTCCAGGAATGCATAAAAGGAACAGTGGCTTGTTAATGCGACTGAGTTAAACAGTAAGTAATTGTAAACTGATTATGGCAAATATTCTTGAGTGCTATATTTTGAAATGTAGAATATTTTTAAGATTGACATATGATTTATGTCAAGTTCAATGGATCTGGCAACGACTCACTGAGGATAGTGAGATTAGGAAATAAATGCATAAATGCTTTTTAGAATGCTTTTCAATTTGCAGAATGAGGGCCCTTCAGTACATAAAGACAACTGGCATGATGCCCATGCACTGGAGTGATAAGGGTAAAAGTGCTAATAATTACCATACATAGATGCCAATTCACCAAGATACCTTGTAATGCATACTGCTCACACTTTGCTTGTATACCATGCTGATTTGATCTTGCTAGTGAAAAAAAAATTATTTAAAAATAAATCTCTTTTATGAGATAATTACCTACAAATATTGTTAAAAGAAATGTCTCTTACATCAAAAGGTTCATAATTAAAGAAGACTTTTAAAAGTGAAAAAAAATACCTGTCTAATTAGACGTAGTCCAGAACAATATCATATTATCAAAACAATTCCTTTTGTTTAATTAAATTTTTGTTTGTTTGGTTTGGTTGCTATTTACTTGTTTATTTTTTACTTCATTATATTTTTTTTTTAACAGGAAATATCACTATTTACTGGCTAACTATTTTTTCTAGTTAAGCACACAAGGTAAAAACTTGAGTGTATCTGAAGCAAATACAGGCATGTAATGAGATCCAGAAATAATATTTGATATACGGTGTAAGAATGCACACCAAAGGTTTGATGCCATTTGACTTCTAAGCCAGGCAGGACTAAGTCTATTCAACATTTAGCAGGGTGACCTCAGAACGGTGCTTAGGGAAGGTTTCATTTACCCAAATTTTAGAAAACTGAAAGTTGAATGTCCTCCTCTAAGAAGATTGCCAGAGGCTTCTTTGCAAATGATGAAAAGAGAAAGACATATTTGGATGGTGGATTTTCTACTCATGAAAAAAGGAGTCTAATATTACCAGAATGATTGAACTCTGTCTTCTTACATTAATGTAATGAAAGTCAGAGATAACTTGACTATAGCCTAATGAGAGAACTAACAACTAATTTTCATATTTTAATATTTTAACGTTTTAATAAAAAAAGCAAAAATCCTATATAAAGGGGTTTTTTTTCTCAAGATTTTTTTCATTTGAAGGAATCAACAGTTATTTTCACAATTTGGTTTGAATAATCATTTTTTCAATGTGCTGTTCCTCTGTCATATGTGCTAGAAATGTGGATGTGTTGCTGTAACATCCTGTTAAAGACAGTTGTCTTTTATCTTTAATGTGTTTGGAGTGATCATAGAATCAGAGAACATGCCAAGTTGGAAAAGACCCATCAGGATCACTGAGTCCAATTCCTGGCCCTGCACTGGACACCTCAACAACAATACTTTGCTGTCCAAATGTTTCTTGAACTTTGTCAGGCTTTCTGCTATGATGTCTTCCCTTGGGAGCCTGACCCACTGCTCAATTACACATTGGGTGAAAAGGTTTCTCAGGATTCATTTTCATACTCTTAAAGATTGTCTTCTGGATGAAAGATGATATAGGAGAAGTCATTGCAGATATGTACTTTTCACTAAAGAAAATATCAATACCATAATGATTAGCAGCAATTTGAAACATGACATATTTTATATTCTATCTTGTATTAGATGTGACTGCCTGCATTTAGTTGACATTTGATTAAATAATTCATTGCAAACTTAAGCTTCCAACTTTAACAAAATAGGGCTCATCTAAAGTGCTCTTTCCTAATATCTCACAGTCAAAAAAGCTCTTGTCTTTTAAATGTCTGTAATGTGTTTTTACTGAAAATTAGGTTTTTTATAATTGCAACTTCACCTGTTGAGATTCATATAGTGCCTCGTGTAGTTCTATTCTGAAACCCAACATGGTTACTCCTATGTGGAACTGCATTTGTCAGCATGCCTTTAAAGTGCAAGTCTGAAGTTTTCTATTCAGATTGCAAAGTTAAGAACAGCTTCTATTTATAAGCAGCATTTATGCTTGCAGCACTTAGATACTAGCACTTAGCACAAAGGTATTTAACTTTTAAGAAAAATGTCTACTGAAAGTAAGCAATGTATGTATAAAAATACACATATGATATGGAGTATATTATCAAACATTAAATCTTAGAGGGCATGTATAGACTTTCAGCTTTTGTCTTGAATATTTTCCCAAATAAGAACATACACTGATTCTTTTTTTTTCTGCAATAGTTTCATCTTTCATTTAGAAAGGAAGGCTACATGTGTAATCCTTTAGACTACTTTCAGAATTCCAGGAAATAAAGTCCTTCTGTTCTTAAAAGAGAGCCATGGAATCTTTGTCTTTGTTCTTCACATTGACACAGGTGTCAACCTGTAGCCACCTCTATTTAATTTTAACAAGTTGTGCTTCTTATTTGGGGGAGGAGAGTATTGGAAGAAACCAGAAGCTGAATCACAGCCATTAAAAAAATATAACACACAATAGAAATCAGTTATAAAAGATCTCACTATGGGAAAAAAAGATTTTTTTCATGAGGGAAAGATAATGCAAAGCTTTAATCTTTATAAAGGCTTTCAGTGGATATGAAAGTGTGTTACGTTTTTGTGTTAGTTTTTGTACTGAGACTGGCAGGTGGCTGGAAAAGGACTCAAGAGAGGTTAACACCTGTCTTTTCATAGCTTGAAAAATTCAGGTTTCATCTTTAACTTATTTGAAATCTCAGAATACTGAAAGCGTTAGAATTTTCCCAGTCATTAGCCTCATAACAGCACTAGGAAGAATTTATATGAACTATGGTCCCCATCTGAGACTCATTTCTAATGAGAAATTATATATACACATACATATGGTTTCTTCCACTGAATGTTCTCAAGTCAAGTTAATTATTGTGTAAGTTATATAAAGGCAGAACATAATTATCAGTTCATATGGTAAAATTTCCTTTGTATCTGTCATGGCTTCTGAATTTTTTTTTTTCCTGTGAAATGAAACAGGCATTAAAGCTCCAGGTCATTGTCAAGCAACATTTTCACATCACTGTTAAGAATATTCCAGAGCCTTAGAATGGTTTGAGTAGGAAGGGACAATTAAAGATTATCTAGTTCAACTGTATTGTCCTGGTGGTTTTATCAGGTCAGGTTGTCTCAAACCAGTATGACTGAACATTTCCAGTCATAGAGGATCTACAATTTCTTTGGACAACTTGTTCCAGCATCTCACCATCTTCCTTGTAGAGTTTCTTCCTTACACCCAATCAAAACCTACGCTCCTAACATTTAAAAGCATTGGCCCTTCTACTGACACTACAGGCCTTTCTAGAAAGACTAGGGTTTTTTTGTAAACCCCCTTTTGACTACTGAAAGGCAGCAATCAGATCTCTTCTCTGTGTGAACAGCCCCAACCCTCTCAGCTTTTCCTCATAAAAGAAGTGTTCAAGACCTTTGATCACTGTAGTGGCCTTTCTCTAGGTCCACTAAAATCTACTGGCTGGTCATATACACTGTGTTTGCTGCATCTCAGGATGGCTGCCAGGGCACACATCTGGCCCACACTGAATCTGTCACACTCCTTTCTGCAGTGCTGCTCTCCAGACATTCCTCTCCTGATTTCTACTCGTGGCTGGCATGAGTCTGCCCTTGGTGAAATTGGATGGGATTTCATTTTGTTAAATTGCTATTAATTGTCCAATGCTCCAATACATCTAAACCCTTCTACAAGGCATTTTTTCCCATCTCCTGTAGACCATAGAAAGGTTTGGGTTGGAAGGGACCCCAAATATCATCCCGTGCTATATCCCCCACTATGTGCAGAGACAATATTCAGTATCAGCAGCAAACTTTAATGGTGCATCCAGCTCCTGCACCCAGATCATTGGTAAAAATCCTGAAGAGAACTAGGCCTAGCACTGAACCCTGAGGAATGCTGCTGCAGACCAGCTGGCAGTCAGGTGTAGTCCCATTTCCCGTATTTTGAGCTCTGACCATAAGCCAGTCCTTCACCCAGTGTGGCTTGTAAAATAGTAGAAGCAGTAATGTGTTACTAGTATAGAGACAATACGTACAGTATAGCTAGCAGTAGATATGACAGGCATGCAGTGTATAAATAGGATAAATATCCTTTAATATCTATCTATATATGTAGTATAGATCTATATCAGGGTGCATCAAATGCAACTTTCCCAGCCAGTGAAAAGGTGATTATATTGCTGTTTACAATGCTGCTGCAAGCTTACCTTGAGTGCTGTGTGCTGTTCTGGGACCCACAACTTGGAAAACTTCTTAAGGCACTCTAAAGCTGTTAGGGTGTCTCTCAGGAGTTTCCTCCTGCCTCACCTGGGCCAGCCCTGACACCCTGGCTTTAGCAGAAAGTACGGTCCAGTATCCTGAGATACCTTCCCAATCTCGTGGGTTCTTGCTGTTGCCTCTGCTGCTGGAACGTGAACAATGATGAGGAATAATTCTTCTGAGGGAAGAACAGCAACTGGGCTTTATTGGGATCCATGCCGGACCACCCAACCACCAGAGAGTCTGCCAGGCAGAGCAGAGATCCCCCTGGTGCAGCACCTTAAATTCAGGGGAGGAGCAAGGGAAAGGGCACAGTGAGGAACCAATCCGTGGATTGGGGGGAGCGGCTCTGAACATAAAAGACAGAAATCATATCAAATCAATAAAGCAGAGGAGGGAACAGCCAGAATTCTGCCCAATCACTCGACAATCTCACTGGAACTTTCTAGACTGGGAGTGATGGACAGATCTCAGGGACAGGGGTACAGCATGATTGACAGTGGCAGGTGAGGGTAGATTTCAGGCAAACACTTTGACAGACAGGGGCAGGTGTAGGCACAAACCAAGTGAAAGGCAGGAATTTATAGAGGGATACATGGAACAAACCATTATACCTTACACAAATCGAATAAAGGTGTAAAACAAATACTTACATAGAACTGATAAAACTGAAACACACCACTACAGAACTCAAATGCATCTGTAGGATGGCAACAAATCTGGTGAACAGGCTGGAAAGAATGACCCATGAGCAGCATCTGAGGACTTTGGAATTGTCTAATTTGGAGAAAAGCACGCCAAGGGATGCTCTCTACAGCTTCCTGGAAAAGGAGTAGAGAGGGAAGTGCTTCTCCCTGGTTTCTGGTGTCAGGACATGAGAATGTTTTAATGAAGTGTCACAGGTTGTTCATACTGGAGATTATGAAACATTTCTTTACCTCAAGGGTTTTGGTTAAACACTGGAACAGGCTTCCTGGAGAAGTGACTGATGCCCCAAGCCTGTCAGAGGCATTTATACAATACCATTTATAACATTCTTTAACTTTCGGTGAGCTCTGAAATGTTCAGACAATTGAATGACATGATTGCAGTAGGTTGATCCTTCAACCTGCATATTCTATGCTATGCTTTATGTGCATGTCCTAGGTTAAAATGTAAGATGTGCCCAAAGTATGTATTCTATCACCATCTTCATGGGCTGTTGAAACCGGGTGGGGTAGTGTTTCTCTCATCTTCTGTTAATGGCCCCATCAATGCTGTGCTGCATGACTCAGAGATAACTCCCTCCAGAAGCCATCTCTGTTCAATGGGCCATTAAGGACCCATCACATGACTCATAGAATGATGTCATCCCATTGTGAGATGCTCCCCCCAAGGGGAGGAGCCAAGCATTCCCACCTGGATATAATCCAGGATCTGAAACAGCATGGGAGCAGTTACCCACTGGACTCCCAGAGGACAGGAGCTGCCAGACCTTTCTACAGGATCACTGCTTCAACGAGGCCACTTCATCCAGGCTGCTACCATCACCCTAACTAACAGGTTGTATTCTTTATTTTACTTCTTTCTTTTCCTCCAGTAAATTGTATTTCTGACTTGGAGCCTCTCACTAGTTTTCCTTTGCTCAAACCAGGACAATGCATCAAATGCATGGTATATTTACTATATACTGTACTACATATGTATGCATTCTGTAGTAAAAGATATGTTATATATGTGTATGTGTGACTTTTAGAACATGAAAGAATATGCTGCAAAATGTGACAGAAGGCAGACCTTATAGTTCTAGACTGTATCAAATGATGCAAAGAATAGTTCCTTCTAACTTCCAATTTGCTGCTTTTTCACATGGTATTTAAATCTTCATTATGGAGTGGATAATATTGGCCATAAATAAATATTGAAGGCAAAGCAGAAGTGCATGCTTTAATTTCCTCAGTCCAATACTACATGGGTGGAAGAGAAAAGGACTGGAGAAGTGCTGCTCTTTCCTGTAGCCACTTGTACTGCAGTAACAGGAACCATAATGCTGAGCTGCATGGATCACTGATTAGGGACAATAGTGGTTGTTTCTTCTGTTCTTCTGTTCTTGTTGCAGTTCTTCCAAAGATGGCTAAACAAGTCCATAAATGAATGACTAAATTAAACTCTTTGATCATATTTTCAGGAAAGCATACAGCCATGTGGTTTTTCCTTTTCCCCACAAAGTACATATATGCCCAAATCCTGTGATATATGGTCCCATGAAGTATCATATGAGACTTATAATTAATCCTTCTCACTATAACTTTTAATGATATGTCATATAGAATAAAATTAAACAGTAAAATGCTGATTTACATCTTGACATTGCAAAAAGTTTGTGATGAATACCGTTAATTTTTTTGTTTTCACTTGAGCCCTTTTATTTTTGTACAAAATCAGCTCATGTGTACTCTACCATGTGAAAAAAACAAAACAAAACAAACCAGAAACAGGAGGGACCTATGGTCAAATGACACCACAACCTCACACTTTTTCTCTCATATTCCTTAGAGAAAGTCTAAGCAGTATGTTCTGTAGACAGACATGACATACAAGACTTGTAAAAAAAGTTAGTCAGAGAGGCTGTAACACAGACAGTAAATCTGAAATCAACAGAGCAGTGAAGATGATGAGATGACCAGTGTCTCAGCTGGTTTTCTGGCTATGCATTAGCTTCTACTGCAGATGTAGACTAAGGGATTTGCTATTTCACAGCCCTTCAGGGAAGGAAGGTGTTGCATGAAAGGCTTGTTTCTGGGCCAGATGTAGTGAGGTTTTTGGGTATTGACACTGAAGCAGTGAATTGTAGACTCCCATCCTAGCCAAAAGACTATACATAATTCTTCCTGTATAAAATGTTCATCATTTCCTGTATCTTGTCTTATTTTGTTTTTTCTCAGCTTTTAACCAACAACTCTATATTTTTGCTTCTGCCCTAGCCTGTTTTCAATCCCTGTTTTATGATACATTATGTGAAAAATTGTGTAAAGAAACTTTGATCCCTTTAGATATTCTGCAAGGGAAATAAATTGTAGGTAGATTTTAATATTCAGTCATTTCCTAACTTCATCTCAGACAAGGTGGTAACTTACCACTACAACTATTAAGTCTCTAAAACTCCCAGCAATGAATGTCACAGACAGTAAGATGGAGTTCCTATGTGAGCACAGAAACACTAATTAATGACAATTCCATGGAAGATTTTGTGGGAATAAAAAGAATACTTCTCCTCTGTACCAGTGAAAATGGAGATCCCATTAGCTATGAATTCTCTCATCATTTAGATACAGAGGATATTCTCTTCACTAACACAGAAAGGAAAGAAATATTCAATGTGAGTGTTTCCCTTCCAGAAGCTGCAGTTTGCACACAAAGACAGCATTAGGCTTTCATAGCTGTCCAGTAAATCCAATATAGCATCTCTTAGCACTTTTTCACAGTTCACTTCAACTAGATGACAAGTATGAACAATCTTAGTCTAAATTTGTAAAACATAAGCCAGTTCTCTCGCCACAAGTGGAAGTGCTAATGAAAACATATAAACTGGGAATGTGAGATTGTCTGGAACTGTTTACACAGAAAAAGAGACATGGCAATTGTATCTGTTTTATATCTCTCTCCACTACATAAACACTCACAATCTGCGTATACACAGATATAAATAAAGGAAAAAAAAAAAAGGAAAAAAAAAAAGCTGACCTGCATTTTCAAGTGCTATTAATAAGTGAATTTAACTTGAGCACCCTGAACAAAGCTTTCAGCAGCTGCTGGCAACATTATTAGACTATGACTAAATTTATGACTAGGTATGTGGAAAAATCCTAGTTGAGTCACATAAGCAGAGAAAAATCAGATGATTTAGGGCTGAATTAGTTAAGAAGATTAAATTAGAACAGACACATCTGAAGCAAACAGGAATTTAGTGGAAACTTATCTCCTACAATATATACCATTCTATTTTGTATTTTACAGTTACTAGCTACTAGCCAACATAAGAAATCTTATGCTTTTGTTTTCACTTTTCCTCCATTATTTTTCTTCCAATAACAATAACTGCAATCTTTAAGTGTACAATATCAAGTTTAAAGGACTTGCAGTACATAGCACATATTCATTTCAGGCCAGCCGTCTGTAGTTAATCTACAGATTGCAGAAGCATACTGTCTGTGCTACCTATGAAAACCACAATAAAGAAAGTACTTCAGCTTGCAAAGCTATGGATATCTCTATATAAAAAAGTATAAGATTCAGCAGTAGAAGGAGAGGCAAATGTGTGAGAACCCATGGGCTGACACAAAGACAATTTAACAGGTAGAGCAACTACTGACACATACTAGGAAAACAAAACAGAATTAACCCACTGCTTCCTGTGGGCAGGTAGATATTCAGCCATCTCCAGGAAAGCAGGGCTCCATCATGTGTAACAGTGACTTGGAGAAAAAAACACCATGAATCTGAACATTCTCTCCTTCTCCTTATCTCCCCTATCTTTTATTTCTGGGTCTTTGGGGTCAACTGTCCCAGCTATGCCCCCTGCCAACTTCTGCACCCTCAGCCTACTCACTGGCAGGATGGGAAGAAGAAAATGTCCACTAAGAAGAAAATTAAATCTATTCCAGCCCAAACCAATGTAAGCTGGTTTTAAGTTGGACCTAAAGCCTCTTTGAAACAAAGAGGTTTTTTGTTGTCTTTGAAACAAAAGAGGCATCTCATGCATTTCCAAGCCAGCTCTATCCTGCTGTACCCCATCAGTATTGGTTTAAACAGAATCAGAGAAATTTCAGTCCAAACACTGGTTCTAATGAGTAAGAGAGGGAAATGAGAAATTTCCTGGAGAAATTTCCTGGGGATCAATGTATTGCTGTCGCTTGTGTCAATGACAAATTAACAATGAACTGTGAAATCATGTCTCTGAGTTATAATAACAATTTAATTTTACAATACCGTTCATTAACCTTTTAGCAGTACAAATCCCCCCAAAAATAAAATTATTGTCTATTCTATAAAACATCTTTAGGTCAGTAAAAACATTTTGTTAGGTTTGTAAGAAAACCTGTTAAAAGAAGAAAAGCATGTTTGTTCTCTCTACCTAGTCTTAATGTTTCCATACAAACTTTAATGGAATGTAAAATATTGGTCATTACTGGCATATGGTGGGAATATAATTAGTGTATTTTTGGTTTCTTCCAGATGTGCAGCTTTTTAGAAAATTAAAAAAAAAAAAAAAAGAGTATCAAAAAAAAAGATAAAAGTTTATTCTCTTATCATAAAAGGAGTCTTGTTTAACCAAATCTGTTGAAGTTTTTAATTTTATTTTATTTCCAATGTATTTGAGAAATCCAAATTACATGCTACCATGTAATATTGAGTACTTAGAGAATATATTCAACAATGTAATATTGTAATAATAAGTCTTTATGGATATATGTCTCTATTAACAATCTCCTAAAAAGACAACTATTACGATTGATTTTTCTCCATGTATTTGTAAAAAAAGGTGGTGTGCTCAACATTTTAGAGTGCAAATGCAACACTAAAGCAATGAGAACAAGAAATAAAACTAAGGTGTTATATCTATCTATCTATCTATCTATCTTTTCCATTAGTTTATTGAAATAAAGGTCAATGACCCAGATCATGATGCAAGGAAGACCTGTGAAGCCATCCCTGTTCTATACCATCATAATCATCATAAAAAACAAACAAATAATCAGAGATTTTTTCCCTTGACCTATATCTTGCTGAATTAATTTTTCTACATTCCTCTTAAAACTTTAGTAACATAATTTCTGACAATTATTATCAAAATAATTCATCTGATGCAAAATGTTTCCTGTATACTTTTGCATTTTTTAGCTGTCTATGATTGTTCTACTCCATGACGTATGCTTTGGTTTTCTTTTTAGTCAAGGTATGAATGTTTAATTAAAGAAGTCCTCATATCATAATGTTTTCTATCAAAATCTAAATATATTCTAAAGTTTTGTCCAGTTATTTAAGGATTTCCTCCAGACAATCTGATATTGCATTATTTTTCTTCCCGTCATAAGAGAATGTGGTTTTGTTCCTAAAAAAGCTGATTAAGTCTCCTCTTTCTCTGGAAATATTTGCTGCATCATTTTACTGCATTAGACTTGATTTAGAAATTAAAACTGCAAACAGAGAAGAAACTTTTAGTGTCTGACTAGATGACATTAATAGACTATAAGATTAAAACTTTCTCTTAACTGTTCTACAAAAGATTATGATCCTGTATTGGTCTTTGCTCATCCATGTACATGGGATGAGCATGATCATGGAGAGGAATTTTTTAAAACCAGAATGATTTGTATCTTTGTCAGCAGAAAATTAAGTGACATTTTTCTTTGTATATCGAACACGCAATATTCTATATAATTAGTTCTGAACTACACCATATATCTTTTGGAGTACATGGTATGCGTTACCTCTGAATTTTACTTCAAGAGGACAGACTGCATAAGTGAATTGCAACTTGTAGAGTATCTTTTGTGTTGAATTTTATATAGCATGCTGGTAGTGCCTATTTGCATTTTTTTTTTTTTTTGACCATGAAATTAAAATCATGTCCAGAAGGATATTAAACCAGCAGGATGAGAATAAGAGCAGGGGAAGAAATTCATAAAACAGATGTCACTTCTGAAATATTTCATTCTATCTTCTAAAACATGAAACAAAATTAAAGTATCAAATGCTTGCAAATGCTGCAGTTTCTTTATATGCTATTGTCTAAAATATACTGGACTTTGTGGCCACTGAGATTGGAAGAAGTGATTGTGTAACTTTTAATGGGTAATTGGAAACAAATGAAAAAAGAATTAGACTGTAATAATAAGTAGAAAGATACAAACAAACCCAAAGACAATGAAAAAGGAACCACCATCACAAATACTGCAAGTCCTGCAGGGAAGAACTTGAAACATAATCAGTGTTGTGCACAACAGACCACGTTTCTATTGGGAAAAAATGGCTGTCATCATGCTAGGACCCCTGGAAACATTGTAAGAATAAGTGCAGCACCAATGAGAATGGGAAGTATTAGCTTTACCTATTCCAGAGTGAGACTTTGTTTTAGAATATTAATTTTTCTCTATGAAGTTATGTTACTAGGTTATATTTTTGTAACGGGACTCAAGATAACTATTTTAGTTACAGTTGATTTATAAAATTTCAGCTGAGCTAATAATAAATTGCATGTACATGTACAAAGTGTGTATATTTTTTTCTTATATAAAATTAAAAGTGTACAAGGGACAGTGACTTTCATTGTGAGAAAACATTAAAAGGAAATAGTTCCATGAACAACATCTCTTCCACCAAGGTCTGAAACATCTCAGTTTAAAAATGTAAACTGTCTGGAACCAAGATTAGTCACTCTTTCTGTAAAGAGAGTTCAAGAGATTTCTTCCTCTGAGTTGTCCCTGATCTTTTTGGGTTTTGTTTACTTCCTAGCAGATGCTGCAAATTAATTCTTTAGAAAAGATAGGTTGCTGCAATCACAGTTAAATCAGAAGGTTGGAGTCTTTCTTTATTATTCTGATTTCCTACAGAAATACAATTTATGACATACCCCTGTTTGTATATCTTTGTGATCATTCCCCTTACCAGAGAAAGAAATGTTGACCATCTTTGTGATATCAGTAAAGATCTCAAATACATTAAATATAATACCAGTTTCCTAAAACTTGATGGAATTTTGCAAAATTTTGCTGCCTCCTCAAACTTTGTAATGTTGAATACTAAGCTGCAATTTTTTCCTCCCCAATTTACATATTTAAGCAGAGATACCAAATTTACATCCTACAATGGTGGTATAACCACAACCTGGGTTGATATCCTCAGTCCCTCAGCCATTAAGAAGGTGCAAAGACATCTGAGTACTTCAGTGAACTGAAGGGGAATTTTTCACAAATATATACCTTGCACATGCTCCTTTAGGTCTGTGTGTGTCCAAACATAATGTGAATGTTGCTGTCTTAGACTCTTAAGTGCATTAGCTTTGTAAGTAAGGCAGGCCTATAAATGAGTTATTGCTCTAGATTTGACAGAATCTTTTGTTAAATTGTTTAACCTAGGCTATGGATTGAGTGCTGATAAGTTTAAGAATAATTAGAACCTCTAGGCCTAAACCACTGATCAAGTCTGGGGCTATGTTTGTCAAGGGGGTTCAGTCTGAACCTGGTGACTCAACAGGGGGCATTGTCCCTTTCCATAATTACCCTTTCCCATCTGTGCCCTTTTTCTATCTCCAGCATCCAAACAGACCATTTTACATTGATTTTAATTATAGATTGATTTATTTTAGATTTTAGTCTGATTTCTCCTCTTTGCTTTTACCATCTAGTCAGTAGTAGAGCGGATCTTGCCAATGAACTTTGTACACTCTCACTTTTACATTGAACTTGCTTCTGCCAATACCTTTGCTGGACATTTTTTGAATGACTTAAAACGTTCATTTACAACAACTGCCCAAGAGAATATCAAGGCTTCTCCAGTCTCTGTATCAAATCTTTGGTACTGCTCCTGTTTAGAACACTTTGGTTTTGTCCTATTTTTTTTAACTTGATACTTTGGTGAAAATCTAGGATTTATAACAGGATTTAGTCTTATTATTACAAAGTTATTCTGTGCCTGCTGACAGACAGTGAATGCTATATTATTTTACTTTCCCTCTTAAAATGGGTCTGAACAAATAAAGCATGCATCTTTAGATATATGTAATACAGCATTAAAAAAAGGAATCTACTGTACTGCTAGAACATATGTTAAGAAAATGCCAAATGTGTACATAACACTAAAAATCCATATGGAAATGTTATTATTATTTCTGACAAAAGTTAACTTTACAGATAAATGACAGAAAACAGGCATTCAGCTTAGGTTCTTTCCCCCTCCCTAACACTAGCAATCATAGAGATATTTAATTCTGAGGATGGGAATACCTCAGTCTTGAAATGCTTTTATTTCATCTTACATCACTGAAGAAAATGCAAATCTTGGCTTTGATTTTAATGAGCACAGATGTGCACCAACTGCAGAGAAATAAATTAGTTGTTTTCCATCTAATGCAGATGTGTCACCTTCCTAATTCTGCCACCAAAACAGTTGTCCACTTTGTATGTATCAGAAGTAGCTAGAATAGGACTATAGGAGCTGATTGTTTCTGAAGTGTTGAGATGTAAAAAAACCTCACTTGTGATTTATTCACAGCTTATGACAGCAAAAATATTTTTATATGCAACATGAGGGTTTTTTTGCATGAGTTCCAAGTAAGCAAAAGTATGAATAAAACCAAAATAATATCAGTAATATTTTGCGACTGGATACATATATGCACTATGTAATTGAGAACTTATTATATACTACTGGTCATAAACCCATCAAATTTAGCCTTGTCCTATAAAGCATGAGTCAATAAAATTATATTTTCATATATAAACCTATATTCTAACCCCTCAGGATAATACTTTCCTCTACCTTATTCAGGCAATCATCTGAAGATTTTCAACACAAGTATTTCTGTTTCTAAAGGGATGATGAATTCTGAATTAATCCTGATTTTGTTTTTTTCATATCAGAGAAGAAAAAACCCAAACCTTTGAAACAATTGTATTAAAAACCATCATAGATTTTATTTAGAAGCACTTATAATCAGCTTTTTCTTTGTCTCATCTGCCTGTTTTATCTCATTTTTGCTTTGTGTCTTTTACACAAAATATATTTTCATTAGATCCATTGCAAAAAATATCAAGATTATTGACTGAGATATGTTGAATTCATATAAAAAATAAATCCAGTTTTAGTCCTGGTAGGGCAATGAATAGTATGTGCAATTTGGTATCATTTTTGTTTTGAGTGTATTTGTTTACAGCCATTTTACTACTCAGTATTCCTTCTTATTTCAGTGCTGACAGCCAAACACAGAATTTGTCCTCTCACTTCTGTCTTCTAATTAGATAAGCTAAATCTCTCAGAAAAACTGGCAGTGTGCCATACTCTGAGATTTTAATATTAATTCACTATAGGGTGTCCTGCTTTATCTTCAGCCCCACTGCTCTGTGCAGCTCATCTCACCTTGGACCATCACCGGAGGTAAGTAATGAAATTTCCTTAAGACTTTCCATCATACCAATGTCATTTTTACTTGTCATTTATTTGAAAACCATTCAACAATTTGATGCCTGATTGCTTCTCTGAATGTGAAGTCCAAGACTGCTGATATAATTAACTTTCTATAAGCCTCTTCAAACAGATCTACTTTTCTGGAAGTGCCTGTGTTTTACAAAACAGCCACAAACCTTAAGAGGTGACCCTTTCCTGAGAAACAAAAGTAGATAGCTATCACTCTGCAGTCCTAGATTTTTATTGTCCTTTGTAAAATTTGGCACACACTTTGATATAAATTTAGTATTACTCAAATATTGCTATGTTACGTAGAGATCTGAAATTCCATTAGATACCAGAGCTACTGTTCATTTGATGTGAAGGTTATTATGAGCTGAATTAGAAACACTGCTGTGTTGGGTTAGCATGTGTGTTGAGGCTGTCAGGGGTGGGAGGATGTTTAGGGTGGTCTCTGGTCCATGACAGAAGTGATCCAGTTCCATCTGGCCCCACCTGAGCCACTGTGGGGCAAGGCTGAGCCCCTCAACCAAGATCATGGCGTGTCAGGCAAAGCATTTTTAACAACGGTCAGAAAAAGCCATACAGACAGAAGAGGAGGGAACACAAAAGTAAGAAACTGTTGTGTGAACACCAGTGTCAGAAAATAAAGAGTGGAAGTTGCAGTCCATGGCAAAATCTCTGAGGGAGGGGATACTCCCCTCTACCATGTGCAGAAAAATGTTAGAGTTGGTATTCTCTTGGAAGAACACACCAAGGAGAAAGTCACTGCAGTCAATGCACACAGGAGCAGTTGGATATTTCCCAAAGGAGATGATACCCATGGAGATCTGACATGGGAGCAGATTTTTCTCCTGAAGAAGCTCACCAACGGGAAGAGCCTGCACCAGAGCAGGGTAGCAGAAGAGTGAAGCTGTTCTATTCCAACTACACTGCTCCCTGTCCATCCCTGTGCTGCTCAAGGTGGGGAGAGGATTTGGCAATAGCAGAGTGAAGTGCCTGGGAGAGGGTGGAAGAAAGGTGGGGGTTTGATGTTTGTATTTCTTCCTTATTTTCCAAATCTATATTAACTGGCTATAAATTGAATTGAGTCTGTCAAGCTGAGAGTGCTAAGATATCTCACTACCTTTATCTCAATCCTTTATTTCAATTTAGCTTTTTCATCCTATTCTCTCCTGTCTCACTAAAAAGAGTGAGTGAGCAAGTAGCTGGCTGGGAGTTTGGCCCTTAGCTCTCCACAACTGTCTTTTGTTAACTGTATAATTACTTGAGTCAAATAGTAATGACATTAAAATATTATTATGTGATCTGTTTTCACTGGCTAGTTCCAGTTATCTGCAATTTAGAAATCTATGTCTGAACAGGCAATATTAGGTCTCCTTTAAAATCCATAGAGAAAAATGACTATGTTATGATGTGCTTTCTCTGATTTATTACGGTAATCTTATTTATAATAAGACAAATTGCATCATCCTTTCTATTGATTTGAAGAAATGCTTGCAAATTCTAATTCAGATTATAAAGATACTACTGGACCTTACATTTCTCAAAATTTGTTTATTTTTTCATGTAATTTCTATTAAATATTGTCTGATTTCCTGTAATGTATTTTTAATAGGCATAAAATAATTCTGAATTTTTACAAAGCTCTCCAGATAAGAATTTCAGCAGAGACTTGCACTTCTGGTTTACTAATATGTGGATTTTCTCTACTGAGATGCCATAAAAGGCTGCTGGATGAAACATGTCTGAAATATGCATGAAGCTCAAAATGCTGACACTCTCCATTTGTGGAGATAAAATCATCTAATCATCACGTGCCTCATGTTTGCTATGTATCAAAGTAGGTCTAGAGTAAAAGGAGGTTAGTGATTAAACACATTAGGTAACATATAATGTGAAACCATTCTGACAACAATGTTGATCTACGCAGACTTGGCTCATTGCGTTATCCCATCAGTTGTACCAATAATTTTAGGGAAATTATAACTGTAAAATAACACAAAAAAACTCAAATAGTCATTTTTAATTTTGAGAAACTTTAGGGTACAGCTCCACAGTCAACTAAATCCTTATGACAGAGGAGTTCATATTAGGGTAGATCTACTGAGGAAGAGATGATGCATGTCCCCAGAGAAATGCGAGAGAAACAGAAACATCAGGCACATCTGTCCAGCCAGAAGTGCACATCTGCAGACCTACGAGCACCATGAGAGAGCATTCTGCAGACAAAGACAAACCGGGCGTCAAATTCCTGTTCGTCTGTCATCCCGTATTTTCTGGAAAGGGCTCTTTCACGCTTTTCAAGGCAGAGCTGTAATCAGACATGCTGTCTTACAGGACACAAGTCTACCCCTCACAGATGTTCCCCCGAATTGCCTTCCCTAAGATCTTTTTTGTCAATGCAATAAATCTGTCCCTCCTTTAGTCAACAGCATTCCCATTTAGTACTATAGGGGAGGTTGCTTTAATGTGGTGGAATCTATTAAACATAAATGGTAAAGATATTATGACTACCTCTTATGTATGACAGATGGCACTTTGCCATCTAAAATGTTGGACCTCAGAAAATTATTTTTCAACCACTGTTTTTCAGAATTGAAACAATGTTTTAGATCTTATGTCTCAAATATCTCAATTTTTTTCAGGAGCATAAGGTAATGCCAGCATTTGCAACCAAACTTTTTTACAATTTACTAAATACAGTGCTCTCAAATGACCATAAAACATCACTCAACCAAACAAAATTATAAAATATGTTGATCTCCTTCAAAATCTGCTGTTGTCTGCAAAGTAATTAAGGATTATATTATCAAAGAATGTTGTCATATAACACATGGACCTACTTTTTCTAAAGATCTCTTTTTCATCTGAAGTTACTATGATTATGAAAATTTGATGTATTAGCTTCACTTCCTTATATAAGCCTTGAAAATATCTTTTTCATTCATCCCAAGGTCTAAGATTGGAGTCAAAACTTAAGTTATGTCATTCTCTGTCTGGAAAGTTTTCCAAAACTTACAACTCTTCAGAAAAGATGAACCAATATTTTTCCCCTAGCTTCATTCAACTCAGTGTCCCAAAGCATTACAGATGACATTGTCACTCTTATTGGAGCCCTGCACTGCAGTTACATGAACAAACAGGGATAAGCTGACTATTCAGCACTCAGTTAGTGTCTCAGTATCCTAGTATATGTTATGCATCTTGAACTATGAGTCTAAGGTTTCCACATGGCTAAGAAACTCACAGTCTCCATAATTATTCTGTTTTCTGGGAAAAAATAGTGGAGGAAAAGAATGACTTATTTTACTTGCTCAGGGTAATTAATCCTTTTTTATATTTCACTTTAGACATAATCCAGACTGAGAACACAATGTTTATTAGGTTCTTATCTCAGGACAGTGGTTTCCCAAGAAATTGACATGTTAAGTTTGGCCTTTCTTTACTTTAAGGAAAATTTCATATCAATTTGAAATGTTGTGGAAGGAAAAGAAAAAAAAAAAAACCAAAGAAAACAAACAAACAAACAAAACCCCCAATTATCCAAAACAACAACAACAAATGTATCAGGGGAGAGGGAAACCCAACCCCCCAAAATTTTGCAAAAGAAAGATTTAGTTGAGAAAAAAATCAGTTCTTGAAATAAGAAGTAGGTCAAGGCTAAGGCTCTAAAATTGAACATCTGGTTCAGCATATTATAACAATAAATTCTAGAGAGGATATAAATGTATAAACTCACTTGCAAAATGAATTTCCAAAAAAAGTTCCAATTTATCCTACCTTGTCGGTGAAGGTTTAATCTATACAACTATAACAATAATTATATATACACATATTCTTTGCAGTATAACAATCTCAAATGATATGAAATTAAAATCATAAAATAGCCTGAATGAAATATAACTCAGAAATAATTGACTTCTCTGAATTCTAGGTACAGTTTCTCTACAGATAATGTCAGAAATAAGCAGAAATGTAAAAACTGTACTAGAGGGACATATCCATGATCTATCATTGAGATTAAATAATTATTTATAATTAATTTTTTTAAAAAAACACAAACATAAATTTTGATTGAATTCAAATAACTTAAAATTTCAACAGTTCAGATGACAGCCTTCTTGAGCTGTATTCTTTGCATTACAATTCAAGTTACTTCACTTAGTAATTTAATTTACTGATGATTAAACCTGTTTGCTTTAGAAAACTGTTTGAGTTTTTGACTGAAGGACACAAATCTTTACAGATTTGTGTTAACTCAGTATAATAAAGATGACAGAAAGTGTAGTCATGAAGGAGGAAAAAAAAAAGAAAGTTTGTGATTGACATTGATAGCATTTGAAGCTGAAATGGAAATATTTATATCTGATATACCCTTGTGTTACAATTGCTGACTAAGTTTTTGTCAGAAGTAAACAGCAAAGTGCAAAATTTTTAATCAAAATGAAAAACAGTTGAAGAAATTGTAAAAATTAGAAACAGAGCAAATAATGTATAGTCTAAGTTCTCTCTGCTCTGTTTTGCCACAGTAAATTTCAGGAGTTGCTTATACCTGTTGTCTTGTATTTCAGAACTCCTTATTTCCTGCTCTGGACATCAGAAGAAGTACGTTTGCCTACAGAATTAATTCCTGTTTTCGTAAATCTCTCTGCCCTTGTGATGTATAATTGAGTGGTGATACTCCTCCTTACTGTGATAGCCAATGCAGCAAATGCACAGCTAGACAAACTCGTTTTTCTATGTACGGAAAGTCTCAAAGGTAAAATAAGTACTTTCATTACCACACCCACATTGTGCAATCCGCTTTGTATAGTTCCAGGTAACTACTGAAATAAAAAAAAAGAGTACATGTACTGAACCTTAGGATTGCGGCTAAGTGAATTCGATTAGAAACCTCTTTAGCTGACTCACATCCTTTATGTGCAATTCCTCTGTTGTACTGTATTTTCAAATTTTATCTCTTATGATGACTACTGCTGCTACCTAATTTTGCTTGTAATGAAATATTTAATCATTCAAGAATCTGAAGAAATTATGCAAATAATTTTTATAGAATGTCACTATTTTTTCATTTTGGCAGTGAAGACATATATATCTATTAAGTTTCTATCTATTTGTGTTTTAGCAGTGAAAAAGGGTTGCATGTGTATATAGCAAGCAGCAGTAAGTGAGCTGTGCATTTGTTCTACAGACAGACGACAGGAAACAGATGAGAAAATAAATACTACATAAATATAAATAAATGGAAAACACAGCAGTGGTGTATTTCTTACCAAAACACAGTTCTTGCCTCTTGGTTCCTTTTTTTTGCAGAAAGTACAGTCATTTGAATGAGCAAGATCAAAGCCTGTAGTAGAGCTTTGCTGCAGTGTTTAAATGCAGTCTAATGATTTAAGACTGAGCAATGATGATGAAAAGGGGGCTTTCAAGGAGTTTCCTTTTAAGGAATTAAACTGCTAAAACTTTCAGATGAGAAATTTAAAGCACGCGAAAATACAAAATCAGAATGACATATTCATTGGTCACTACCTTATTTCTAAAGAAGACAATTTAGACTGGCAGCCATGGTTACCATGCTAAATGACAGCTTTTAGACTGTAGTGCAGGTATCTTAAAATTATTTTCTAGATTTAAAGATTACTATTTTTCTTGTGTAAGAAAAAGCCAGAAATTCTATTAGAACTACTCCTTGGAATTGTTCCTGACCACATGAAAAATTCTTTGTTTTGTAAGACAGACATGGATCTGTGGTCTCAATTTTTTCAAGCTGTATACCCCTTACCAAGTTGCCATTACAGCAGAAAATAACATTTTAACTGGTGGAAATGAATGCCCTGTCTTTTGGCCAATACTACAATGATAAGGAAATACAAAAGTTCTTTATCATCTTGTTTGTTCAGTAGCAGAGATTTTGTATCATACTGCCACACTTCCAGGTTTACACCAGACTTTCACAATTGCATTGTGTCAGGGACTCCATGGAAGCTTTCTCTGGACTTGAGTGGTCTGGTTTCAGCTAGAATTGATGATTTTGCAGCCAGTGATAAGAATGCTTAGACATCTGGGTGCATCACAGCAGTGCCTGCTTGTAAAGCCAGGCATCTAAACAGGATTTATGCAAAAGCAAGGTAGACACTTAGGCATTTAAACCAGATGACTCCTAAATAAATATTATATGATTTTTTTGTTGTTAGTTTGTTTCTGAGGATGAATGAGAAGATGCTGAGCAAGACGGGTAGCATTCCTGTTTGCAGCTGTGAATGTCTCACTTGGAATATGTGCATTCTGCTGAAAATTCACCATCTATTCACTGTCAGGAAAACATGAGCATTGAAGCTCATAATAAAAGTATTGTTAGGAGAACAAAAGCCTCAAGGAAGATAATGAGCTGCCAACTTAGATATCCTTTATTTTCACACCAGAACTGAAGTACTTAAGACTTCTTTTTAAAGTTTCAGAAACAAATGACTCTTTAAACTTAGAAGATCCAATTCATTAACTAGTAAATATTAAGAGGATTTTTATTCTCTAGATGGGTAACTTCTAACAAAGCCTATAAATACTAAAATGAAAGAAAGAACAGAGGTCAAATTACAACCTGAATATTAAATTTCATGTCTTCCTGAAACTGACTTTTTTGGAGATGTTTAACTTGAGGAGCTTGTAGAGATAGCTAATATTTTTGCACATCACAGTGATAGACTAGTCTGAGCTGGAAGGGACCCACAAGAATCATGAATTCATGCTCAAACTCACAACTATGACATTATTAGCACCATGCTCTGATCAGTTGATCAAATCTCAGAGTTTCTTCATGTCCTTGTGGCAGTGTTAAATCAGAATGAATAACAGAGTGATTTTTTTTCATTCATCGATCCTGTCAAAAAAAAAAAAAAAAGTCAAATGAAAGTTAGACTAAATTAGCCAATCACTAAAATAGTAACCTGTGGAAGGGAAACAAGAAACCCCCACCCACCAAATCCTCTCTTCTGTTCTGAGACTTTTCCAAGATAATATTTTTAGATAACTCTCTCAATTCAGGAATATTTCCAAAATAAGTATGGAATATGGAATATGGAATATGGAATATGGAATATGGAGTATGGAGTATGGAATATGGAATATGGCATATGGAATATGGAATATTTCCAAAGCAAGTGTGCTTTTTTATTTTTTTTCCTCAAAATAAACATTTGTTGAATAAATGAGGCAAGAAACTTGCCTTTTATCTGAATGCAACAGTGACTGCCTTCAAGTCTGAAATCAGGATGAGTTGTAGTGCATCTATGATTTCAACCTGGCTTTTTTCCATAGAAATAACTGACATTCCTTCAAGTCATTCAAGATATAAAGTAGTAGATTGTGACAGCTCATGCTGAGATCCATTGACTAATGTATTTGGACACAGCTAGGCCTGTGTGACTTTGTTTTCCATCAGTCTAAGTTGGAATAAAACAACTAGCACTTATATTGCTTGCTTCTTTTTAAGGCAAAAACCTCAGACTTATCCTAAAGAGAAGCAACTTCTCAAAGATTTTAAATTCCTAAACAATGTTTTAAGATGATAGCTCCTATAAAGACTACTGACAAATTTTGCTTAGATAAAGAAAGTGCCAGGATCAGATATGATCAGATATTATTCCAAATACCAAAAAGATGGAATAGAGTCATCCTTCTCTAAAAAGGTACAAATGATAGATTTTTCTCCATCAAATTAATAAACTCAACTCTGTTGCTAGTTTCTGTTAATTCAAGAGCACTTTATCTTTGCAGGAAAAATGAATGAAAATTATTTCAAAGATTATACGTTGAGGAAGATACAGTGGTGAACAGGATACTGGTTATATGGAATCAACTTCAGAAAGGAATCCTGTATACCATGGCCAAGGATAATGACAATTATATAATCTTGCCAGATAGAGATGTTCCCTCATGAAGAATGGTTAATATTTTCATGTTCCAAACTTGACCATTTGTCCGTTCCTTTAAGATCACATGGTTAAACTTGGAAATGGGGACTAAAAATGTAGACATTGCAGTCAGTACATTGATAAATGGTTAAAGCCTCCTGGAAACTTCCCTCAGGATCTAGGCATTAATGTGAAGTAAGTTTCAGAAATGTCTAGATTCTAATATTATGGCAAAATGTTTGCAGGGATTTAAATTTGGGCCATATACTTTTGACTCAAACTTTCTAGAAATCAGTCTAGAAAGAAGAAAAGATTGATTTAATGAGTCCTTAAAAACTGTGACATGATTTCCAGTCACTCTACAAATTTTCATTTTTAAATAATGACTCAGTTCCAGTGATGAGGCAAGTTTAATCTAGAAAAAGCAAAAGAGAAGTAAGGAAGAAGACAGCCAAGGTGATTCTGCTACGTCTGAATGAACATTACAAAAGATCAAACAAGAGCAGTGATTTAAATGGCAAGGAATAGATGGATGCTACCTCACTTAAATATTCTGAAATGCTGAAGTGCATTTAGCAGCGGAAAGCTGCATTGCTTCTGTGATGTGGCTGTCACAAAGTGTATTATAAATGCTGCTGTTAACTGCAGGGAATGCTAGCTGCGGGAGAAGATGCAACCACACAAACTGGATGGTCCCCTGACATGTGACAATTTCCGGGATAGTTTTCATGCCATATGGAATTGTTCTGCAAAGAGATGAAGCTGAAGCAGCCTAAGCACAATGCATGTTCTAAAGATACTGATGAATGGAATATAGTCCTTTTTTGTGTCTAGAGTTTTACCCTGTCCCTTAACTCCAACAGTGTTTCTGTGGCATCCTACATTAATTTATGAGTTTAGCTAGGATGTTGAGGAGATGTGATGGTAGAGGTGATGGGAGTTAAAAAGAACTATTTTTTCTGGCTATGTAATTTTAGGTACGGAATTTCATTTCCCAGCATTATTATCAATTACCAGATGTACCAAAACCAATTTTTGTTATAAAACATCTTTTATAGCTCATTTGATATTATACAACTGGGACAAAAGCATAAAATTACATTATTTTATTTTTAAGTAGCTTTGGGGTTTTTTACTTTTGGGAATAAAATTATATGGTAACATTATCTTACTAATGTGCTTTAAACTGAGACTGTTTGTAACAAGAAAAAGTAATTTTATTAACTAAAAGAGAACAACAACTTGAGAGGAGGAAAACTAAAACTGTACAAGTCATTCTTATGCCATAAAGTCTGTCAAAAAGAAAAAGTTTCTGAAAGTTGATGTTGAAAATTGAAAAAGTTTTTTCAAGCATGAAAGTAACAACCTGCAGCTTCAGAATGTTTTTAATTTTGGAAAAGAAACAGAAAATTATTTCCACTTCTCATGATAAAATACAGAAAACAGAATCACTATATGGAAGAAAAACTACTTTGTCTTTTTCCTGAGGTAAACGAAGCTGAATTCAAAGTTCATTACAACAACCACTATTAATATATACCAATATATACATCATTATTATATACCATAATATATACTGATACAAATATTCAAAAAATATGATTAATATAAAACTCTGCACCTTGTTTTTATTAGTTTGAGAACTCCTTTTCACAGTGCTGGTCATCACCTCTGCTAATATTGGTGAAATTATACCACACTACGCCACATTCTCCTCAGCACATCACAAGCAACTTTTAAATTCATTTATCTATTTCCAGTAGTTTTCAGAGAGACATATAGCATCAGAATAAAGCAGAAATTTTCTGACCAGTGGTAATTAGAAGTAAAATATGTGTACCTCAGGCTGTAGCTAAATGTGTTTGAATATTTCCACCTTGATCAACACCTTTTCAGAGGCATGTAATAAACTGTGAAATTTGAAGTAATGTATTAAAATTTTGCTTTTTCAGCTCAGAGCAAATTATTAAAAAATTCAATCTTTCTCAGTAGGGAACTTAACATATTAAAATTGAAAAACTTTGAAAAAAAGCCCAAGACATTAAAAAATAAGTTAACCCCCCCCAAACTTCACCTGCAATGACTAAGTAAAAATATACTATTAAAATAAGTTAAATTATATGTTATGATTTAANAAATAAGTTAAATTATATGTTATGATTTAAATTGTAATTTGAATGATATTAATATCCAGATATACTCTTCTGACTGCTGCTGCTGCCTGTAGTGCCTATAGTATCTATCCAGATCTTGTTTATGTCTGTTTTTATTCTGAAATCTGTCTGATACAGAAAAGAAGTCTGTGAACAGCAGAGAGAGTAATGGATTTTCTAACTTTATATTTATATAAAAACTGGGGTGCTTTGACTGAGTTATAGAGAGACTATATTTGCTGAGGTA
>VWYP01027612.1:6835-17016 GCA_013400435.1 Pycnonotus jocosus | reverse complement strand
GGGTGTGGAGAGGGAATTTGGGGTAAAGGAGAGAGGCAGGGGACAAAGGGGGGCCCGGGGGAGTTGCGGGCTGGAGGGAGATGGGGATTTTCCAGATTTTCCTTTGGGTTTCACCCAAAGGTTGGGAGGAGGAACAGGCCCATGGTGCTGGGGGGGGTCTGAGGGGCTTTGGGGGAGAGCCAGGATGAGAGGGAATGGTTCACAGTGACTGAGGGCAGGGTTAGCCGGGATATTGGGATGAAATTCCTCCCTGTGATGGTTCTGAGAGGGTGCACAGGGTGCTCAGAGCAGCCGGGGCTGCCCCTGGATCCCTGGAAGTGTCCAAAGCTGGGTTGGACAGGGCTTGGAGCAACCTGGGACAGTGGAAGGTGTCCCTGCCCATGGCAGGGGGTGACACCGGGTGATGTTTGAGGCTCCTTCCCACCCAAACCATTCCATAAATCCCACAACGTGAAGCGAATTCCCACAAAATTCCCAGAACGTTCACAAAATTCCCACCAGGGGCAGAAGGACACGCACAGCCAGATTTACTGCCAGGAGTCCCAACGCACCCAAACCCAGGAAAAAAAACAACATTTAGGGCAAAATCAGGCAGAGCAGAGCCCTGGGTGAGCTCAGCCTGTCCCAAATCCCCACAGGACCGCAGCCTGGAGGGGAGGGATGATTCTCTGGAGCCCGGGGAGGATGAAACGGCAGCCGAGGCTCCTCGGGGCCATCCCCGGCTCCCTCAGCAGCGCCTTCTCCCCGTGTGGTCCCCGTGGTAAATCTGCCTTTAATATCTGGAGATATTAAAAGAATGCAATTATTTCCCGGCAGAGCCCGAACCAAAGGGGCTGGCCCGGCTCCGGCTGGGTGCGAGGACACGGCGGATCGATGGCTCGGGGAGATAACCGCGGCGTTACTCATCCAAACCTGGATTTTCCCACCGCTCCCGGCAGCCCGGAGGGGTCTGGCAGAGCAGGGGGGTCCCAAATCCTCTGCCAGGGATGGTTTAACCCCGCGGAGGTGACACAGAGGTGACACAGAGGTGACACAGAGGTGACTCTGAGCACCTCCAGGCTGTGTCTGGGTGTCAGGAGAGATCCAGGTGGGTGGCACCGTCCCCTGGCTGGTTTTGTCACCGCGGTGAGGTTAAAGAGTGACCTTTTGAGCACAGATGTCCCTCAGAGAAGGTGAAACCCCAAATCACGGACACAGCCTGGCACCAAACCGCTCCCCACGGCTGTCACCCGTCCCAGAGTGGTCCCACACACATTAAATGTCATTTTGATCCATTTGGGCCACTCTCTGTGGCTGTCACCTGTCCCAGAGTGGTCCCACACACATTAAATATAATTTTGATAAAATTGGGCCACTCTGCGTGGCTGTAACCGGTACCTGCACTGCCCCACACACACGAAATGTCATTTTGATACAACTGAGCCACTCTCCACGGCTGTCACCTGTCCCAGAGTGGTCCCTCACACATTAAATATCATTTTGGTACAATTGGGCCACTCTCCGTGGCTGTCACCTGTCCCAGAGTGGTCCCTCACACATTAAATGTCATTTTGATACAATTGGGCCACTCCCCATGGCTGTCACCTGTCCCAGCATGATCCCACACATATTAAATATAATTTTTTAAACAGCTGGGCCCCTCTCTGTGGCTGTGACCGGTACCTGCACTATCCCACACACATTAAATATAATTTTTTAAAGCACCTGGGCCTCTCTCCGTGCCTGTGACCGATCCCAGCGCTGCCCCACACTCATTAAATGCCATTTTGGTACAATTAACACGCTCAGGTCTCTTCCCCTGCCGCTGTCACTGATTTTTTCACGGCACCTGCGCTCCTCACAGGGCTCGGCAGCTCCAGGCTGCCCCTTCCCACCTCCAGCCTCTCCCCGAGCTCAACAAGCCGGGCACGAATCCCTCTGCTCCTTCTAAAATCAGCTCGAGCCATCCCCAAACCATCCCGGCCCGCAGCAATCGCGATAATGAATCGCGATAATGGCTGGCGATGGAGCGCGGCGATAACGAAGGGGCGCTAATGAGCTGCGGTAATGAATTATTTACTGAGCAGCGAGCGGAGCGGTTTCCGCGGGCCGTGGGGAGGATAAACAAGGAGCAGAGGAGCGGAGCCCGAACCCGGAGCGCCGCAATTCCAGAGGTAAAATAAACAGGATCCTGCCCGGGCACGGCCCTGGGATTGCGGCAGGGCGGGATCGAACCTCCCTGGCTGCCAACAAAGGGATGGCACCGGCCTGCGGGAAAGTGTCGCTGTCCCTGTCGTTGTCGCTGTCGCCGTCTCCCGGCGCTGTCCCACCCTTGGCACCTTTCCCGGCTCATCCTCCCCCATCCCAAAAGCTCTGGAGCGCACGCCGAGCTCCAGGCGGGTGTTTGGTGTTCCCCGTGGATTTCTCGGGATGCTTTTCCCCGAGGTTTCCCCTCTTCTTCCAATTTCCCCCGGATAAATTCCTCTCAGCCGTTCCGTGCCCAGGGAGGGAGGCTCAGGGATGTTTGTTCCAGGCCGGCTCAGGAAACCTTTCCCATTCTCATGGAAACGCGGAGCCCGCTGGAATCCGCCGATAAGGATCCTCTATTGTGGCAGCACCCACGGTTTGCTCCGCTGGGAAAATCCCACCGAAAATTCCCCCGGGCCCCGCCAGCTTCAGGCCTGGAAATCCCAAACCGGGCTCGTCCCGCGGCCCCCGGTGCGTGTCCAGCCTGAAATCCAGCCAGGAATTTGGCTCCACGTCAGGGAAACCTGCTCCGAGCTCGGCTGGGTGCTCGCCCACACTCTGTCTGCTTGCAGAAATTTGTATTAATTAATTTATTACATTAAAATAAATCCTACATTAAAATAATCCGGCGCTGAAAACATCCAAGTGCTGCCCCAAAACCTGCGGCTCTGCCCGGGGATTGGGTGGCCACGAGCTCTGTTTGTGGCGTGGGAAAGGGATAAACACCAATAAAGAGATTTTTTTTTTTCTCGCAGCAGGGAGACCTCCCACAGGGAGAGGAAGAGCTCTCGAGTCATTAAAATGCCAGAGACAACAAAAAAATTAATGGTGGCCCCTCGTGGCCCTGCAGCCCCGGCATTCCTCACCTGCTGCCCGGGATGCTCGGGCAGGTGTGAAAGCCATTTTCCCTCTGAGGAATTCCAGAGGGAGCCGAGATTGCTCTGATCATCCCCATCCATCAGCGGGAGAAGGGAAACTCATCAGCGCCGATGGGAGACTTTGGGAAAGTCATTGATGGACTTTAACAGATGATGGGAGCAGCAGAGGCCACCCCACAGGAGTGCAGCTGGGGGGGTCCATCTGTCCGTCCATCCATCCATCCATGGATCCATCCATCCATCATCCATCCATGAATCCATCCACTCCTCCATCCATCCGTGGATTCATCCATCCATTCATCCATCCATGGATCCATCCATCCATCCATCCATCCATTCCTTCATCCTTCTCCCATCTATCCATCCATCCATCATCCATCCATGAATCCATCCATTCCTTCATCCATCCATGGATCCATCCCTCATCCATCCATGAATTCATCCATTCATTGATCCATTGATCCATCCCTTCATCCTTCCCCCATCCATCCCTCCATCCATCCATATTTTCCTATTAAACCACTCCTTCAAGGCTCCTTTTACCCCAGATCCACCCCCCAGGTGTTCCTGTCACCCTCCCAGGCACTGGGGGTGTCACAGCAGAAACCTCGAGGCATTTAGAGGAAAAATAAGCAAAATTCCCCTAAAAAACAAAAAAAAACCCAAAAAACCCAAACAAAAACCCAGCTGGAGCTTTTATTTTGTGAGCAGGAAGCGTCTGTGTCTGAGGATGGTGACTCCACATCCGCTCCAGCACTGACAGACGCCACAGGAACGGGAAAAACTGGGGATGACTCCACTGCTGGTGACCCCACAGGGTTGGGGACATCCCAAGGATGAGGGTGGCAGTGACAGAGGCGCTTCCTGGAGTTCTCAGCTCTCCCAGCGAGGAATTCCCAGCTGAAGCTGGAACAGCCTCACACAGCCCCACTTTGGGTTCTTTTTAGGAATTGTCACCCACAAAGGGCAGAGCTGACCCCAAAAAGCAGCGCTGACCCCCCACAAAAATTGTCCCCACCAGCCAGGGCCAGCCCAGCCGCGTGTCCCGGGCCCACGGGAAGGTGCAGGAACCATTCCTGCTCCTCCACCGCATCCTTTGGAGGCTGTTCCTGGAGGAACTTTCCTGTTTGTGCAGACAAAGGCTGCTGGGGGATGATAAACGGGGATTTTTTTGGCAGCAGGGCCAGCTCAGCCCTGAGGCTCTGTGTCAGAGCAGCCACCGGGGCTGAAAAGCCTCTCAGGAACTCCGAGCCTGGGGAGTTCAGGCGAGGACACGGCCGGGGCCTCTCCGGGATTTTGTTTTGTGCTTGGAAAACTCGGCTGGGTTGGGATAAAGGAGACAGGGAATGGAGCAGGCACGGAGGGTGTGAGGTCCTGGGGGTTGCCTGGGGCCACAGGGACCGGCCCAGGGCTTTCTGCAGCCCCCCAGGGCCAGGAGGACCCGGTTTGTGACAATCCCAACATTGATCCAGGGAGAGAAACTCTCTCATCCCGAGGGATTCCCTGCAGAGCTCAGGGAGCTGCAGCAGGACACAGCCCTGGAGGTGTTTCCAGGATTGGAGCTGGGCAGCAGCACCAGGGATTCTTTGGACCCAAATCCAGCTCTGCCCCAGCTCCTGGGAGGTGTTTGGGCTACCAGGGATTCTTTGGACCCAAATCCAGCTCTGCCCCAGCTCCTGGGAGCTGTTTGTGCTCCACGGGGACCTCTTTCCACGGGAATAAAATCCTGGAGGAAACGCGCAGCATCCGAGTTATTTGTTGGACCTTGCAGCACCCGAAATGGGATTTTAGAGCCGTTCTGGTCCGGGATCACCCGGCCAGGGCAGCCCAGGACAGCGGGAGAGCTGCCGGAGGTGCTGCTGCGGCCGCAGCTCAGCCCAGCGATGCCATCTGCTGTTCGCAGCTCTGCGGAGAGACCTGGGGTGCACCCAGCCCCCCAAAAAAACCCACCCGAAAGGGCTGAAACAACCCCAAACCGCCCCGCAGGCACAGCCAGGAGCGCCTGACCCACCCGAAGCTCGGCGGCAGCTCCAGGGGTGTCCCAAGGATCCTGTTGGGAGTTTGAGGTTCATCCAGAGGGAGACACCTGGAGCTGCTTTTCCCTCAGAGTTGCTCCTTTCCCCCTCTCTGAAAGCTCGGGACACTCCCAGCTCTGATTCTGTCGCTGTCACCTCTTCAGGGAATCCTCCACGGGTTCATTCCCGGGACGCTGCCCTGTCCAGCCCTCCAGGATTCCCGCAGGCAGAAAGGGAAGGATCAGGCTCCAGCTGTGCTGCAGCCACACAAAGGATCCCTCCTCCCCCTGCTCCAGCTGAACAAAGCACCCGGAGCTGAGCAGAGCCCGGGAATCAGGAGAAAAAGAGCTGGGAAAAATTCCTTAAGGACAAAGGAAAATTCCTCATGGATTGCCAGGCTCAGTGCAGAGGCTGGTCGAAGGGAGATTTGCTGTGCCCGGGTTTGGGCCGGAGGGGAAAGCTCCTCTTCCACTTCATTTCCCCTCCTGGTTGTCATTCCAGCGCTCGGGATCGGGGGATCCCACCTGGAATGACAGGGAGAAGGAGCCGGATCCCCGCCGCCGCTCCCTCCGTCCCCGCCGTGTGCGCGGCGGCCGCACGGTGTCCTCGGAGCTCCAACAGCATTCTCGGAGCTCCACACGGCATCCTCGGAGCTCCAAACAGCATCCTTGGAGCTCCAACAGCATCCTGGGAGCTCCAAACGGCATCCTTGGAGCTCCAAACAGCATCCTTGGAGCTCCACACGGCATCCTCGGAGCTCCAAACAGCATCCTCGGAGCTCCACACAGCATTCTCGGAGCTCCACACAGCATCCTCAGAGCTCCAAACGGCATCCTCGGAGGTCCACACGGCATCCTCAGAGCTCTAAACGGCATCCTCGGAGCTCCAAATGGCATCCTGGGAGCTCCAAACAGCATCCTCGGAGCTCCACACAGCATCCTCGGAGCTCCAAACAGCATCCTCGGAGCTCCACACAGCATTCTCGGAGCTCCACACAGCATCCTCGGAGCTCCACACAGCATCCTCAGAGCTCCAAACGGCATCCTCGGAGCTCCACACGGCATCCTGGGAGCTCCAAGCGGCATCCTCGGAGCTCCAACAGCATCCTCGGAGCTCCAAACAGCATCCTCGGAGCTCCAAACGGCATCCTTGGAGCTCCACAGGGTGTCCTCGGAGCTCCAAACAGCGTCCTCGCAGTTCTGGAGAGCAGATCCTGCAGCTTGGTGTCCCCATGGAGCTGTGGAGGGCAGATCCTGCAGCTCAGTGTCCCCATGGAGCTGTGACAGCAACAGGAGGTGACCCCTGGCCAGTGTGGGGGTTCCTCATGGGGGTACAACAGCAGTGCCAGGCAGGGAGGCACCAGAATCCCTGGATGTGGTTCCAGAGGAGCTGCCAGGCTCCTACAGCAGCAGGATGGTGCTCCTGGGAACTGCCAGCACTGTCCCCAACGCCACTGCTGGGGACAGCCAGGGACAGGGACCTGCTCTGGGTGGGATCATCCTCCAGGAGGGTTCCAGCCAGGAATCAGACACACAGAGAACTTTTCCAGATGGGATCCTCCTCCAGGGATATTCCAGTCAGGAATCCGTCAGGCACAGGGATCTGTTCCGGGTCCAGGTGTGTTCCAGTCAGGAATCCGTCAGGCACAGGGACTGTTCCAGGCAGGATCCTCCTCCAGGGNGCTCCTGGGAACTGCCAGCACTGTCCCCAACGCCACTGCTGGGGACAGCGAGGGACAGGGACCTGCTCTGGGTGGGATCATCCTGCAGACGGGTTCCAGCCAGGAATCAGACACACAGAGAACTTTTCCAGATGGGATCCTCCTCCAGGTGTGTTCCAATCAGGAACAGTCCGGCACAGGGATCTGTTCCGGGTGGGATCATCCTCCAGGCAGCTTCCAGTCAGGAATCAGAGATACACGGATCTGTTCCAGCCAGGATCATCTCCCAGGGATATTCCAGTCAGGAATCAGAGATACACAGACCTGTCCCATGCAGGATCCTCCTCCAGGGATATTCCAGTCAGGAATCCGTCAGGCACAGGGACCTGTTCCGGGTCCAGGTGTGTTCCAGTCAGGAATCCATCAGACACAGGGATCTGTTCCATGCAGGATCCTCCCCCAGGGATATTCCAGTCAGGAATCCGTCAGGCACAGCGCCTCCACGGCCGTGCTGAGCCCCTGGCTGACGCCGCCCACGGCCAGCAGGCAATCCCGCAGGGCGATGCTGGAGCAGGCGCAGCGCGGGGTGGGCATGGGGGGCAGGAGCTCCCACTTGTTCTTCTCCGGGTGGAAAGCCTCTGCCGACTCCAGCACGGTCGGCTGATTCCCTGGAAGCACAGAAGGAGGCGCTGGATGATCTGGGAAGCCCCATCGAGCATCCCTGAGCTGCTCCATACCCCATCCCCTCACGGGGTTTGTTTTCCCAGCCAGGATTTCTCCCTTTTCTGGGATGACAACAATTCCCACTCTTTTTTAAAGGGTCCCCGAGGCTCACCCAAACCCCCAGCCACGACAACTCTGCCTCGCAGGCAGCCGGCCACGAAGTCTGCTCGCCTCTTCTTCAGGTAGCAGGAGCGCTCCATCTTCATCCACGCCCCTGGGAAGGACAGGGGACGCTGGGTTTTGAGGGATCACCCGCTCCTGGGGCAGCACCCGCCTCTCTGAGCCCCCCGATCCTGGCAGGGCAGCCTGGCTGCTGCGCCTTGGGGTGGTAAAACCCCATGGAGTGGGTTGGGTTTGTCCCCAGCACACTGCTGGGTTCAGCTGCCTCGGGATCGGGGTTTTTCCATTCCACTCATTAATCCTGGCTGGAAATGGTCCTCTGAGCTGAGCTTGAGGCAACAGCAGATGGGAGAGCCCCAAACCCAGCCCGGGGTGTCCCCAAACCCCAAACCCCAAACCCAGCCTTGTGTGTCTCCAAACCTCAAATCCAACCCTCTGTCCCCAGACTCACCCTTATGTCCCCAAATCCAGACCTGTGTGACCCAAACCCTGCACTGGATGTTCCAAACCCGGCTCTTTGTGTCCCCAAACCCCCAACCCAGCCCTGTATGTCCCCAAGCTCAGCCCTTTTTGTCCCCAAGCCCAGCCCTGTGTGTCCCTGACCCCATCTCCGTGTCCCCAAACCCCCACCCTGTGTCCCCAAACCTGNACTCCCAGTGTCCCCTCCCAGTGTCCCCAAACCCCTTCTCTTTGTCCCCAAACCCCTCCCAGTGTCCCCAAACCCCTCTGGAGGGGCCGGGCCAGCTCCCACCTTGCTCGATGTCAAACACATCCACGGTCCTCATGAACTTGGGCTGGCGGTAGAGGCGGCCCTGGCGCAGCCCCCCGAGGCTGAAGATCCTCTCCTGGGTGGGCACGAAGCTGGAGAAGGCTCTTTTGTTGGGAATGTTGGGGAACCTGCTCCACGACCGCGTGTCCGTGTCGAACACCTCGAAGGCGTTCACGGCGTACTTGGATTGCCGCCCCCCTGGAAAAGGACAGGGAATTTCGGCCCCCCCGCAGGGAAATGGGATTTTTTTTTTTTTTTTTTTGGTCTCTTTGTGGTTCTTTTCTCTGTTTTGTGACAGGAGAAAGGTGGGTTTTCCCACCTCTCCCCCCTCCCTGTGGGGCTGGCACAGGGAGGGGTTTAAAATGGGTTTAATCCAGACAAAGTCAGAGCAGAGCTGGGATTATCGCAGCTCCAGGGATCCAGGAATCCCAGTTATCCCAGTGCCAGGGATCCCAGTTATCCCAGTGCCAGGGATCCCAATTATCCCAGTGCCAGGGATCCCAGTTATCCCAGTGCCAGAGATCCCAGTTATCCCATCTGTCAGGCAAGGAGGAAGAGGAGAAGAAGGAGAAAGAAGAAAAAAAGAAAGAGAAGGAAGATAAAGGATGCAAAAGGAAGCAAAAGGAAGAAAAACGAAGGAGAAGGAAGAAGGGGCAAAAATGAAGAAGGGGGAAAGGGAAGAAAAATGAAGGAGAAGGAAGAGAAAGGAAAAGAAAGGAAGACAAAGAAAGGAGGAGAAAAGAGGAGGAGAAAAGAGGAGAAATGATGGAGAAGAAAGAAGGAGAAGGAAGAGAAAGAAAAAGAAAGAAAGAGAAAGGAAGGAGGAGAAAGAGGAGAAGACAGGAGGAGAAATGATGAAGAAAGAAGAAGGAAGGAGACAGAAGAAGAGGAGGAGAGAGAAGAAGGCCGAGGAGGAGGAGGAGGAGAAGGAGGAGGAGGCAGGGCTGGCCCTCACCCAGCACGTAGATCTTGGTGCCCCTGAGGACGGAGGTGGCAGCGTAGCGGGGGGTGGGCATGGCAGCCAGGGACACCCAGATGTCCTTGAGGGCGTCGTAGTGCTGCAGGAAATTGTGGGGCCGCAGGTCCGAGCCCATCCCGCCCGCCGCGTACACCCTGTGATCTGCACAGGGGAAAAAAAACAAAAACCAAACCAAAATCACACAAAATTATTGTAGGAAAGGACTGGAAATCCATCACTGCCCACCCTGCAAAAAAAAAAAAAAAAAAATCCTACAAAACTGTGATGGGAAAGCAGCAGAAATCCTCTCCCCTGCAAAAAGCCATCTTGAAAAAACAAATCCACTCGAGGATCAGAGTTTGCTGTAAACCCGCAGGAAAGCTGGATCTGAGCCCCTGGAGCTCAGAGCTGCCCAAAAACACCCCCAGGGAGCAGCAGAGCCACCGGGGATGGTGACACACCGGGGGTGGCTCTGTCTGCGCTCCCAAGCGGCCCTGGAGCACCGCAGGAGGGTGGGAGGTGAGAACAGCACCAGGCACAACTCCTGGAAGCACAGGAGATGTTTTGGAGATGAACAGAGCAGCCCTGGATCATCGCCCAGAGAGATTTTGAGCCCAAGCACAGAATCAAAGTCAGAAAAAAACCTCGAAGCTGGATCCTCAATCACCAATTTATCAACCAGATCCCCAAATCCTCAATCCCACAGCCCTGGCAGCTCCTTCTGCCTTAAATTGCAATGCAAAATGTAACCAAAAATTACAAATATGGATATAAAGTAGATATATAAAATACATATATATATATAAAATATATTATATATATAAAATATAGA
>VWYP01027611.1:7309-56888 GCA_013400435.1 Pycnonotus jocosus | reverse complement strand
CTTGCTGCATGACTCATAGATAATGCCCTTGGGGAGCTCTCTCTCTTCTGTGGGCAATCAAGGACCCCTCTGTATGACTCATCATCCCATTGTAAAATGTTCCGCCCAGGGGGAGGAACCAAGCATTCTCACCTGGATATAATCTGGGATTTGGGACAGTACAAGTAGCCCTTGCCCACTGGATTCCCAGAGGATCAGAGTTACCAGACCTTTCAATGGGATTACTGCCTCAGGAGGACCACCTCATCTGGACTGGTCCCATCACCCTGCTCAGGTTGTATTCTAACTCTGTCAGTGGTCTTTTGTATTATTGCTTTTATTTTATTATACTTTTTTTTTCTTTCTTTCTTTCTTCTTATTAAATTGTATTTCTGACTCGGAGCCTCTCACTCGTTTTGCTTTCAAACCTCTACAATCAGCCAATGATGTTCATTGAATTTCAGATTTTTTGAAATTCACTGAATTTTTTGATACTTGAAAATTAAGTCTTTATCATATCTTTATAAAAGTATATCTATTTTAAGAAGTGTACAATTTGGTGTACGTGAACTGGCAGCAAAAGAGAAATTTTGGCTCCCTTCTGTCATTTACTGAATTGTTCAAGCATTTTTTATATATGCTGTGTAACAGTTTGGCCTGGAGAACTTCACAGTCACAGAAAACCTCGTGCTATCTTTTGAAAGGGATATGGTAACAGCCATGTAAAAAAAAAAAAAAGCTTTCTCAATTAGGTCCAGGCTACCTTTGGACAAAATTATTGGGCTATTATAATATTGAAATATTTTATGACATATTTATTCCTAGAACCAAGAGCAGCTGCTGCTTTGCTTCAGAGCTAAACGAATCCACAGATACTGCAGTTCTCAGTGGGTTATTTATAAATAAAAAACAAAAAACTAAATCAAAGCTGTTGGAATTTGTTTAGCTTTGCCACCCTCCACCAACTTGAATGCACACAGAGGAGACATTCAGACACAGATTATTTGTTTTCTTAGAGGAAAATGGCATAGTCACAGATTAAAGGCATATAAGTGTATGTTCAAGGATATGAGCGTGCTGGTTGCTGTACACATGGTAGCTGCTGCAGTGGTGAATGGAACTTCTTCTCCCAGCCCAATGCCTACTGCTTCCCAAGGCTGTTAGGCTCCACTGACATGGTCCTGTGCAATCTAAGATGCAGATCACATTTTCTAATTGAAAAAAGCTGGTGGGGCTTTTTTTAAGCACCCTTTTATTTAATTAATTGTAGAAACAAATCTGACTTTTTAACATACCGGGTAACCTGCTACAGAGGAAATTGAAAATAAAGGGAATATTCCAGTATATCTTAAATCAATAAACAAGATTAATCCAGGAGCCATACTTAGTCATTTAGCCATAAATATTTTATTGAGTATTGTTTGATGAAATTTTCTTATATATGAAAGAAACATAGGACTAAGTTGAAGGGGAACAAGCAGAAGCAGAGACATTAAAGATGCAAAATAAATAAGAGAAATGTAACTAAAACAACCTGGGATAATTTTGGAACTTTGTTTCCTAAATGGAACAGTTTCCTTCTGAGGTTTCAGAAAAAAAAATTCTAAATTCCTCTTTAAATGAATGAGAATGGACTTTACAATAACAAACCTGCTTGCATTATAAATTTATCTCTTATCTCAATTGCAGACAAATGTCTAATATGGCACAGATCAACACAGAGTGACTAGTCAAAAGGTAGTCCTTGAAACTTGATTTGCATCTTAAGTTCAATAAGGAAGGGTGTGACATTCCTAGCCTCATGTCTAAATTATTTGCAAATATCTATCTCCCTTTTTTAGCCAAAGCACTATGATGAACACTCTATGAAACTAAAAAGAAATATTTCTGTTCAAATATTAAATTTAATAATTATTTTACTTACCTTTATCAAATATGAGACTATATTGCTTTAAAAATGAGGTAATAAACCCAAAGAATTATTTCATGGAAGTATTTCTTAGATTAAGGATAAGCATTGTTCAAGCTTTTCTGCTTATAAAGTGTGTGAAGACCTTATTTAACATTTTCTTTTAGTGAAAGTACAAGCTAATTAACATATCAATATCCTACTGCAGGCTGGGATTTTCTGTGATATTTAACACAAATCTCATACTTGAACTTTTCTAATTATTTTAATTATCTTTACCTTTTGTCCTATGTCATCTGGCAGAAAGTGGAGGATGTTGAAAAGAGTCTAACACCTGGACATCTTAGTATGGATGTAAATCAGAGAAAATGCTGATTTACTATTATTACCAATAGCAATAGTGAGACTGAAACAAAATGGTGGATTTGGAACTGCAGAGGTACATAAAGATTTTCTTTGGAATTTGTGCTCAACAATACAAAGAATGGACTACAAGATGCTGGGTCTGTAGGATGCCAGACATAATTTAGAAAGTTAAAAGGAGCTCACATACTGTTCCACTAAATCATGACCATTAAAGTACTGGACCTGAAGGCCAATATCCCAAGCAATGGAAACATTCCAGAAAGCAGTCAACAAACAAGTAGATTAAATGAACAGTCTGTTGAAACGGGGATGGAAAGGCAATGAAAATTATTGATTATGAAAATTTGGAAAAGTATAAAAAACAAGTATTCTTATAAACATTCTGTTTGCACAGCTGCTGAATCAGTTTGTGAGTTAAGACAACCAATTGAGGTTATGTGAGCTACCACCATGAAGTCTAAGCTGCTGTTGGGGATTAGGGGTTTTTTCTTTTTTTAATTTTTTTTTTTACTTAAGGAATTTGTTTCCCCATGATTGCTGGGAGACAAAATATTTGGTACTTAAGGGGTGTTTGACCAAAACAAAGACTTGGTCTGGGTGGCGGAGATAGCGTGGGTTTTGGGGGCGGGTGAGGGACAGGGCTGGGGGAGGTTTCGCTCTCTTGCTTTCTGGGCACTCATCAGAAAGGACACAGCCAGGCTGTTTGCTTGCTGCAGGAGGAGTTCCACTCTCACCAGGAATGTCCAGTCCTGAGAATCTACCATCTCTGCTCGGGTGTCCAGGAATTCTGAGCTCCTCGGCTTCCTTGCCAGAGAAGAGCTGGCTCTGCCCTGCCCTGATGGGGACATCCAGCCCCCCTGCCCTGCTGGGGACATCCTGCTGTTCCCAGCTTCCAGCCCGTGGAGTTGCACCATTTCCAGCTCAGTGCTCTGTGGGTCCTGCAGGGGCACCGAGACCAAACTGTCCTGGGTTTTGGGAAGCAAGGGCCTCAAGGTTCTTGCTACTGTTTTGTTATTAATGCTGTTGTTTTTTGTTTGCTTTGTTATATATACTAGTAAAGAACTGTTATTTCCTATTCCCATAACTGTCTGGAAAAAAGTCCCTTTAATTTTTTTTTTCTCTAAATTATAATTTGGAGGGAAGAGATTTGAATTATCCCAATACCTGTCTTTCAAACCAAGACAGTGGCCTTTTCTGCAGTGAGAGAATTTTTGTCTTTTTTAAAGTCTCCTGATTTAGTTGGAGATGTCATTGTTCATTACAGGGATTTGAGCTAGATGATGTTCAAAGGGACCTTCCAAACCAAACTATTCTATAATTTTAAGAAGGCAAACAAAAAGAAAATAATATTAAAGAAATACAGGAAAATGGTGACAGTACATTTTGACAATGCAACTGTTGGTCATCCTGTCTTCTGACATAATCTCAGATAAAATAAAAAGAATGAGGAAAAAACCCCTAAATTTTGGCCTGTTCATTTTTGTTCAAATCTTAAAAATGTTTTTTAATATCAGCCATTCTTTAACAGTATTTTGCATTTAGTGTGACTTTTTTGGACCCTCACACACTGAGGGATGCAAGATGTAGCCATCACTCTCTTTTTGTAGAGAGAAAAGGCTATGACAACCCTGTTATCATTATAATTTATTTTTTTGCCATACTTGAACTATGGTCTTCTCATCCTTTTCCTGATACTATTTTTTTTACTGTAGCTTATATACTTTAACATTTTTTATAATTTTCCATAGACATTAAGAAATCCACACAGTGTAAAAATAAAAAACAACAAAAGAAAAGAGGGAGGGCATTCCATGTCAACTCTTAGTACTTAGTGCAAGTTTCAGAGGAATTAAAGTATTTACAAATGGTAAATGGATTTTAAAATTTTTCACACAAAAAGTTTATACTTGAGAATATGATTTCAAGAAAATATGTAAAAAAAGACATTATTAAAAGTACTTGGTAACAAACACATATATTTGTAAAGGAATGTATGACTAAAGAAACAATCCAAATCCTGACATATACAATAATTTATTCTTGAAAATCTGTGGCAACATTACCTGTGCTTTTTTATAATGAAAAGAATCAGTTATGAAGATGTCTGTTGTGCTAGTCTTATAACTGAATTGATTAGTCTGTCTATAATTAACAGAACACTTCCAAGATGGGACTTTAACCTAATTATTCCTAAACTGATTAATTTTATATCAAGTATATCTTTATGTCAAATTGCTTACTGACAGCTCTACAAACAAACTTCATCCAAAGTTCAGCCAAGTTCAGAGAGACATTGGCCTACATTTAGGAGTCTTGCAGATGATCTGTGATAACCTTTAAAATGCCAAATTTTGTTGTCTTGGTTTTCTGTTTCCTTGTTTGGTTATTTTCTGAATCATGGATCATTAAATTTTATATGCCTGTAGGTAAATTGTTCAAATAAGAGAGATTTAGGTTTTGTTTGTTTGTATGGGTTTGGTTGGTTGGTTTCTTGTGCATTTGGTTTCTGGTATTTGTACATATGCTGTGAACCTTCACACCATAGGTAAAGTGACCAGTAGCAAGAAAGGAACCAATGTTTTATTCTTCATCAATATTTCACTACTGAAGCCTGGGGAAAAGTCAGTAATTTTTTCCTATGAAAGACAGCTACAAAATATTTTACTTGCAATTACACTGGACAAAACACAGAAGCAGTTTTCTTTCCTTGGTCTACAACTTGGTGACCCTGTGCTTAGGTGAAAATTTAGCCTATAACAATGCTTTTTAACTGTTTTTATTTTTAAACAACCCTCAAACACTGAAAAATTCGGATATATTACGCACTCTCTCATACATTCATTGTTTTTGTATTACTATAAAATCTGTATTCAGTTAGTAACCTTTATGTTTTTTATCTCTTTTAGAAAACACAAATACTGCTGGTGCATCTGTTCATGTAGGAAAAGGTTTATTATATATAGGCTTGTTAGAAAACACAAAATGTATTCTTTCATTCATAAATTATACATTATACTCATATTTGAGAACATTGTAGGATTTGGGGAGAGAGATCTCAGTTGTTTTCATTTTGTTTGTTTGTTTGCTTTTTGCTTGGTTATATAAAATAAACTTGTCTTACCTTCTGTCAGGGGTCGTTTTGGCCTGGGTGGAATTAATTGTCTTCATAGTATAGCCCATTACACAGGGCATTTTTTCTCAGAGAACTTGGTAATATGAAGTAATGGTACATAGAGCTAGTATGTTTAACTTAATGGTATAGATATGGTCTATATTTTCTTACTGTCTTCTTGCCTTGCTTCCCTTTTCTTTTTAGGGCCTGGTCCCCTAATTACCTCTGTGAGTAAATCATGGCAGAATTAGCAAAATACCTTCCACATTCTGTCTCAAACATATACTATGAATGTGTTGTGCATGACTTCTTCCACCTGCCAGGGTCCTCTGCTAAGGTCTGAATAGAACTTCAGTCACATCCCCATTACCCTCACACTGTGCCCTAAGGCAACACGTGGTGCTATTGCCCTCTCACTAAAGGCATCACTCTTTCATTATGCTGAGTGCTTTGAACTGTAAAATGCACACGAAAAACGTGTCTCAGGGAAACACAATTCCAATGCCACTGGCTCTGTGTTAGTGATCAGTCCACTTCTGAAAGAGCTAGAAGGGAAATATATCTAGAACTGGCTGGATACACAGCTCCTTCCCCCAGAGTGCTTTCCCCTTGCTGGAAAATGGCCATAAGCATTGAATCACATATTTAGGATCTCTCTAACACAACCTTAAGGACTGTCTCTTCCTTCAAAACAGGACTTGTGTCTCTATTAAAAATTTTTAAGGAGAGAAAAGGGGTTGATCTTATCAACCTGTTGCTAATAAATGTCTTCTAACTCCCAGGACAGGCTCTTATTAGTAAAGATATTTATATAAATGTTAGTGGAGGTGATGTCATCTTTTATTCCCAATGTTGACTCTATGTTGCAGCCCAGACAAAAGCACCTTTTCTGAAGAATGCTAACTTTATGTAATATCTCATAGCTGATGTCATTAGGACATACATTTTCAAAAGGGAAGGTGGAACATTTACCTCAGATTTGGATTCTGACCAAAACTATTGTCATATATACATAGTTAAAACTAAAATTTAAAAATTATGTTGTCTAGTAATTTCAAAATCTGATTCAAGCTGCTCATTTTTTCCTGTTAAAGATTTCTAAGCAAATCATATGGAGGATTCTAGCAGTAGATAGAACAATATCTCAAAAAAATTAAATACTTTTAATCATTTAATGTTTCTGTTCTCTCTAGAAGAGACATAAGCACAATGTAGATAGCAGAAAGGAAAAAGGGAAGAAACAGCTCCTGAATTGGAATTATTTTTTTCACAAGCCTTATTAATACATGGGGGGCAAAAAAGGAGGCTGTATCTTCCAAATCTCCTTGTAACACTATGCTTTAAATGGAGAGATGTCAAAAGTCCTGAGAATATTTTTCGCTGAGAGTGCTGTTGCTGCAAACTCCTCTGTGTTATATCCATAGTGTGGCTGTGGGTGATTAAGCTTGTATTGTGCAGATTGTTCTGAGATGGGGGTGTAGGAGAACACAAGCCAAGGTTAAACTACTCACTCTGTCACTGATGCTGCTGTGGTTACATGTTTTCATGCCTTGTGTGAAGATGAACATCATGGAAAGGTTATGATTGGATACAGTTATCTTTTCCAAAAGACGAAAATATACAAGCAACACTGACACCACTGCACTTTAGATCAGTTCTTTCTTGCTGAACAATGTTTAAAAGCACCTGAAAGCTCAGTGCTGCTTTTCCCCCTTGTGACAAGACACAGCACAATAGACTCTAATTTATGCAGGGTTCTGAGTCATTGTACACCTAGCACAAACTGCATTTAATCCTGTAACACCTCATAATAAAACAGAAGAATTGTACCTGAAGAGAGTATGAATAAACTACTGAGAGCAGTCTTCTCCTTGTGCCAGAAAAATCTTATTTAAAAAGATAAAACAAAAATCAAAACCAAAACCAAATAAAACAACAACAGCAAAAAATCAACAAAAAGCCACTCACAAAAAACCTCAAACAAACAAGAAACCCAAAAAACACTCACCTTCACAAATCTGAATTTTGGAAAAGAGGTTTCTAAATGTTCCAGATGAACAAAATGTTACCCAAAAAGAATAAAAGAAAAAACACAGTTGCAGCTTTCATGTTTATACTAATTGATTCTTAATGGTGTCCAACAATTCTAATAAATATGAAGTTAGACAAGAAGAGCAGATGACCTGTGTGGATGAACAAGGAGCTCCTCATGAAACTCAAACAGGTCAAGGGAATCATACAGGGGTGGGAAGCAAGCAGGGTGTGATAACACGAGAGGAATGCAGGAACATTGTCAGAGCACCCAGAGATGAAATTAGGAAATCTAAATGCCAGATTGAATTGCATCTGGTCAGAGAGGTCAAAGTAAACAAGAACTTGTATGAGCACATAGGTGATTAAAGATAGACAAGGGGAAATGTGAGCCCATTGCTCAACAAGATGGCAACCTGGAAAAGGCTCTGGTAGAAAAGGTCTTCTTTCCCTCAGCCTTTGCTAGCAAGACTGTCCTTCAAGAAACCAAGATCCCAGAGACAAAGGGAAAAGGCTGGAGCAATGATATACACTGGGTGAAGAACACCAGATGAGGCAACACTTATCCAAAATGGGTGTACACTTAGACCGTGGTCCCTGCTGGGATGCACACAGTGAAAGGATCCCTGCCCACGGCAAGAGGGTAAGAACTACATGACCTTCAAGGTCCCTTAACCCTTCTGCGGTTCTGTGAAATAATCTGCTTAAAAAAATACTACAACACTTGCACCCCATTGACTTCTGTGTGTATGTTTGGATATGAAAATACATGTTAAATATATTTAGATGATTTGGAACACATTGTGAGACAATCATATAAAATGTTTAAGAGTTGCACTGACAGTTTGCTCATATATTCAAGCAGGTTATTATATGTACATGGGGAGAAACTAAAAACACACACAATTTGTCTTCTAAAATGACTTTTTTTTTAAAAAAAAAAATAATGTATAATGGAAGAATGGAATGGAACTTGCACTCAGAGAAGATTTTACATTAGCTACCTCTACTGATCTATTAGACTTCACTTACAATATAACTGCAGGAAATATCATTACCCTGTCAAAAAGATTATTGACATTTTATATGCCAACTTATCTTTTTATTAGTATCAATCACATAAATTAAGAACATGACTATTTCTAGGTGCTTAGGAAAGACAAACATTTCAATGCAAGTTACTTTCTACCCAAGAGCTGAATGTTTTGTGCAATTAGAACCATTTTGTGCTTTATTTGTATTAGATGTAAAGTGTAAAATGGTGTCCTATAGGTAGAAAGTAGAACCTTATATAAGTATGATTTATTTCGAGATTGTAAGAATATTAATTAAAATCACAGCAATTCTAATCAGGACACCAATTCTAATTAGGACACTATGGAATTATTTTTTATCAAAGCACTAAATAGGGCTCAAGACATAACAATTTTCCCTAAACTGCTTTGTCCATTTTTGCTTTTGCACATCAGAAGTTTTTTATCAGTTGTGAAGGAGGATACAGAAGAAAACATAATTTTCCCACATTATTTTGTGTTTCCTAGATACTCTTCTTTTACTGGAGTAATTAATATTTAATTTTGAAGAAATAATATTGTCTCTTTACTTTATGCAGATGTCCTAAATACTTAGAAATAATTTTGCCCAGCACTACAAGGAACATTTCATAACTTCTGTCACAATTTTTACTTAGTGATTCAGTAATTTTGACTTTTCTTTTAGGACTGCAGGATTAATTTCACAATTAATACCTTTACTGATCAATTTTCTCTTGTCTCATAGTCTGAAGTATGGATATGTGTAATTTCACTTCAGAACAATGATTTCTTTCCTTGCTGGGCATATTTTTTCTTTCCTACTTTTCTGTATGTGTGCTTCCTTTTCTATCTTTAGGAAAATTTCAGTTAAATCTTTTTCAGAATCATTTTATATTTGCTTGGTGTCACCACCTAACTGTTCACTGAAATAGCTGGCCTTAGTTCCATTCCAAGATTCTTGTTTCTTGTCACACACCAGAAGGTGAACTGAGACACCTCATTTTGGGCTTTAAGGGTTTGTCACTGAGGGTCAATCACTGCAACATCTGAATGAGCAGTAAAAAAAGGTGGGGATATGCAGGATCTGTCTGGATAGGAAGCGGTACCCCTAATATCTAAAATCCTTACTTCCAAAATGAATTTGGGATTAAGCCCCATCCACTTCAGGACTTCAGGGCAGATGTGAGATTATGTGTTGGTTTGGATCAGATGTTTTAAAATAATTAGGCCTTGGAGAGCCCTAACTTTGAGTGTTATTGATAGATATGGTAATGTGACAGACTGAATTCAAAGTTCTGTGGATAGAAGTGGAGATTATAGCAATGAAGCTTCAGATGAATGTCTAGAAAAAAAGAGTGGGTTGCTTTGAGTTAAAAGGGTCAGCAATTTCTGCTGTTATCATCACATATGGCTGCAAATGTTTTTACCAGTAGTATTTGTGACCCCAATTTTTCTAGCACTAGTGGTGATGACTTTATTAGCCTTGGTTTGATTTTCTCTTTTCTTATTGTATCTTTCAAAGCCGGTCCCATCCTTTTAAGTTCTTTAAATGATACCTGATCTATGACAGCAGAAAAGTTGGAGATTTAAAACTTTATTTATTTGTTTATTTATTTATTTATATTTGATTCCTCTCCATTTCCTTTTTGGCCAATTAACTTTGCTTGTTTTAACACAGCTCTGCTTTATTTTTCTCCAGCATTCATTCATTTGTAATACATGAAAAAGAACTGTGTTTTTTTGACAAGCTGTTTTCATACAAGTCCAACATTAATGCATGAAAGAATTTACAAGAATTTATGCTGATGTTTATAATTTTTGTCTTCCATAAATACACAGGAGGGAGAGGTTTGTCTGTGGTTTGGAGGAGGGATGTTCTTTTGTTTTTCTTCTCATAATACAGGTCTGATTTTAGAGACAGTAAACACAAGGAACAATATCTCAGATATTTTACATGCATGACATTTTTTCAGACTTTTTGACAATTTAAAGTCTTTTTAATGCTATTTTATTAACAAGAGTAGCTATTGTCTTGCAGTCAGTTGTAGTCTCATAGCCCTCAAGTGCCATCTAAGGTCTATTTACAATTCTTGTGTATTTTCCCTGCTGGCATGTCTTATGCATTTTCTGACTCCCCTGCATCTTCTTTTCTCTTTGTTTTCCTTTTGACTGTTCTTCATCTGTCAAGTCTCTTCTGGAAGATGAATCTGGCATTCTCATTTTTTTAATTCTGAAATCTAGTTCAAGCTCCTTACTGGAATGTATAGTCCTGAGACTTTTGTTTATTTAATTTAAGCCTTATGTTTACCACTTTGAACACAGGGAGCTTTTATTTTCCTTTCCATTTTTTGTTCATTTGATGTCAAGTCAGCCAGGCATTTTGAATGTGATATTGATTGCACAATCAGTGCTTTTCAAAATTTTCAGCTGTCTCATACATTCAGCGTAGTTAAAGTTTGGTTCTCTATTTTTCTTTGAAGTTCAGAAATTGAGCTCTTTCAAAATAAAAATATAATTGAACTTATATTTCCAAATTAGTTTAAAATAAAAAAGTTTTAAGTATGAAAAAAGTTACAAATATGATAGTATTTGATTTTGCAAAAATAAAGTCAAACTAACATTTCCAGCTACAACCTTTCTGTTTAATAGTCAATAATGATAGCATAATGGTCTATATTTTTATTAGCAGTCATATATATACACACACACATACATATATATAAACAATTGAAACATTACCCCCTTAAAACAATTTATAGGAAATATTTAAATTTTTCAAAAATTTGTATTTAAAAACTTCAAGGAGAATAATATATTCTTTCTGTCTTTAGAATTGTTGCTTTTAAATCTTAGAAATACATTCACTGGAAGCCCTCATTCTTCAGAATCTGATTGGTAGTTCATTTTCTGAATAAAAGTGCCCTTATTTCATGAGGCATCATGTCATCTTGACATTGCTTTTGACTCCTCTGATGTTCGTTGTCTTAGTTTTGAATAGTTCCACTATTTTTATAGTAGGATGTATATTGAAATTTTCCTAAGTCCAGGAGGAAAACAAATACCTTCCTACACTCACATGTAGCCCACCAAATATTCAGTAATCAAATTTCTCTCCATATGCTCACATTCTTATGGGACTTCTTAAGCTTTTCCCTTTCTAAATATTTTTTTGGGAAAAAATCATTCTCTTATAATGAAAAATCAATAAAGAGTATAATGGAAATTAATTTGCTTTCATAAATACTTCTCTGAAATGTTCATTGTATAGCACCAGATGTCCTTAATTTACCTTATAATTTCCTCCAGTCAGAATTTCACTGAGCACCACCAGATGCATCATTATTTATCAGTTTCCCACACCTGTAACCTTTAATTACAGCTGAATTTAAATGATACAAGTGGATCATCCATACATGCAACTGTAGTCAGTGTAACTATAATCATAGCTGCACAAACAGTACCTAATGTATTTCTGGTCCCTGTTGAATTTATCAAAATTTTCTTCCAAACTTCCTAAAAGCTAGGACATGGTATATTCCATAATGTTATGTGCATGTGATTCCCTGGAATTGAAGTTATAATACATTAAAAATTAAGGAATATGAAAGGTGTGTCAGGTTTTGGGTTTATGACTTGTATTGCTTGTATTGGAAATGTGCTGATTTTCAAATGTACCATGGCACTTAAGGCACGTGATATTGACTTAAAACAAAGAAAAGAAAGGAAACTCCAGGTCAGAGGCTGGATCTACACATATGTACTGTATCTAATGCATAAACTCAGGCATATCAGGGTGACATAATAAAAAGGAATTTATTGAAATTCCCTTTTTAACTTAAAAGAAGAAAAAAAGGTTAATTTAAAATTTATTTGGGGTGAAAGTAAGAGACATTAAACACTTCAGCTTTGCTATAAGTGCTAAAAACATTGAAGTGAGCTATTATTGTCTATTGGCACAAAGAAGAATACTCAACCTCACTAATAATTTCAAAAAGAAAATATTTAAAATTACATTATTAATGGCTTAGATAATAGTCCTATAGTCCTGGAACAAAGCTTTTTTTCTTCAAACACTAAGAAACATTACTTTTGTTAAGAAATATTTGGAAACAACTTATTTCAGCCAGCTAACTCATGAAAATACAGGAAAATACCTGCTGCTTCTGCCATCTTTGAAATTTTGACTTTTTCTTCTGTGATAAATGAAAAAGGCATCAGTCTTGTGGAAAACTTGATTTTGAGGTGGAATGCAGCATGTGTTTCACATGGGACCTACTAGGAGATTGGGAATTGAACTGCTAGCAGTATCTTGGGAGTTTCAGTCACAAAGGACTGTAAAGAAAAAAACTTCTCCTAAAAACATTTTCTAGAGGGCTTATAGTTTGCAACGATATTGATTCTGAAATACATTAAATTTTTATTTATCTACTTTAGGGAGTGAAATTCCACAGGGGTTTAAGATTTGTGCTGAATCAGATGGCTTTTCTCCAGATCAGAGGATTTTTGGAGGTAGAGTAATTCAGAAATGAAAGATTTTCTGCATAGATTGATGCCCATGTGAGACACTGAAGTCAGTGAGGAGATGCTTACACATTGATTTCTCCAGTGAAAAGCTGTAGGTCTTATATTACTATATCAAACTTCCTTTGCAGTTCAATCTATGTGGAAGTTAAAGGCCTGGTATTTTTCCCTTTTCTTCCAGTTAATTTTTTGTATAAATATGAGTACCCAAGTGATTAGATGTATAAAAATTATGTGTACATCCTATCTGTTTAGAGGTACAACTGACAAGGCTAAAAGATAATTTTGCTTTCATGTTTACTCAGACTACTATGACCACAGTTTCCCTTTCAACATGAAGCAAATTTCCTATAAAAGAAAGTGCAGGCAAGAACTGCCAACTGCCTGGGGGAAAAAAGAATCTCTTAATTAATATTTTTGAAGTACATTTTATTAGTGTGGAAAAGAAAGTTGACATGGTGTTATTTTTTATAGCTATTCATCTTTTTAAAAGAAAACATGTTTGTTTGGATGTATTAAGTATGTTATATCCACTTCAGACATTCAAAAGACTCCTCTAGAATAATATTCATGTTTGTGATAATTTTCTGTAGTAGGAAGAGTCAGTGCAGTTTGGAAGTAGAGTAGAAGTAATCAAGATTATTAACCTGAAAGACTGCAAAAGAACATGCAAGTAGCAAAACCTATTTGACAGTGAGAGATTAAAGTGAGCTTCTACACTTCTCCATGTGCTGCAAATGACAGTGAGGTCTTTTCTGTAAGATTAAATTTGTGCATACTTTCATCTTCTACTGACTCGTAAAATATGCCACGTAAGGGAAGATTTGTCATACTTGTTGTTCCATCTTGGGATGTCTGCTTCAAGTTTCATATTACATTCTGTAATATGAAGCTTGTCTGTCTCAAGGTTTCATATTGCATTCTAGTTACTTCTTCTGATCAGACCCTGACAAAAGAAATATTCCAATATACCTTTTATTTAAACTTTATATATGACATGATATAATTTTTTTCTATACTTCCTTATAATAAATTAAATGTCTTCATGTCCCTGAATTAATCTACTTTCTTGACAGAATGCTTAGAGTAGACACTAAATTCCAAGTCAAAGTTGTTATATCTCAGCAGGTGAAAAGAATAATCCTTGTACACCTGTACATTATGATTTGAACAAGGTAGTAAATAAGTCATCGAAGCATATTTAGTAGAAAACTGGAAAGCAGCTTAAACTGCAAAGACCAGCTGAATGTCAGCATTATTAATAGGAAATTGACTATTTTTTCAATTGTTGAAAATATTGAAGCAGAATGAAACAGTATGTCCATTGTGATGAAAATTACTGGCATTTTCACTATTTTAAGTAGGGTGACAGACCATATTTTGCACTTCCAAGTGCTGGTGCGGACTACCAACTCAAAGGGTTAAATACCTGGAAGGTGAGATATTTCATTTTGTGATTTACTGTGAAACATGCTGCATTTCATGGTAGGGAATTATTTTCTTTTGGTTTTATTAGTGAAAAAAGCAACAAGTAAAACTATAAAAATTTCTGCCTGATTTTCTCTCCAAATGATTAGAAGAAAGGTAAAAGAAAATAAAATTTTCTTAACAAACAAAATCACATTGTGCAAAACCAAGTACAACTTTAACAAATGTAATCTAAAAGAAAAATGAGTAACCTTTTAAAAGTTTCTGGGTTCCTCTTTTTTTCAAGAAATGCCAAAATATATTCCAGTCATTAAGTATGATAGTAAATTACTTTGAAAGAAAATTATGTTCATTTTGCTGAGAGCAGCATTCAGAATCTTAACAAGAATCAAAAAGCATTAGGAAAAGGATTACCAAACATTAACTTTTTTCTTGGGTATATAGAACAGTGAAATCTTGGCTTTTCTTCTTTTCTGGATCTCAAGATGGCAATGTTTCAGAATACTTTGTATTTTTCCATTCTACATAATCTTAACATTTGTTCTAACAGTGTATTAAGCTTAATGACTGCATCTCAAGGTTCAAGCCAGGTATGGGCAATATGTCAGATACTGGAGAGATTGACATTTTCTATCAGCTCTAGAAAATCTGTTATCGGAAAGTTACGTAAAATATGGATCCTGCTTTCAAAGGCCACTGGTATGTCCTTTCTTGTATTGAGTCTATACATTTTTGAATGGAAATAATTTTTACTTTCAACAATTGAAACATGACTGAGTTTGTTAGGGTGAGCTCCCTGCTTGTGCCTAGGAAATCCACTGACTCATAGAGACAGTGTCTGAAATAGAAGTTCAGATCTGAAGCTGTAAGTGTTAAAAAGCAAGGTTATTCCATCCATGCTTAAGGATGAGTTGCATCAGCAGTAAATCTCAAATGCTTCTGAATCAATTGGACACTCTCCTCAGCTAGGTCAGAGTTCACAATAGCTTTGATGGACATGGGATAGGAATGCATGATTAAGCAGTTTTCCTTTCAGTCATGATAACAGTTTCCTCATGTGGACAACACTCATGCCTAGACAGTTAGGAACAGCTGTTAGCCCATGAGGACATGCTAGCTTTTGCTAATCCTGGCATGGATGAGATTTTCAAAGTAGTCATTTTCTGGAAACCCTTCTTTGTTCAAAAGAAACTGTTTGCCACTCCCAGAATCAAAGCTGATTTTTAATTTTGTTAAAAATTACATTCTGTTAATTTTAATTAAATTAATAAGTTTAATTATCTGTTTATAGCACTCAAAATAGTGCATCTACATTAAAAGCACATTTTAAAAATGCATAAATATAAAAATTTTCATATAAGTGCATGATTGACACTTGAAGAGTGGGGAGAGGTGAGAGAAAAGTCAAGGAGGGGGGAGAGAAAGAGAGAAATGGGGACTTTTCCCACTCAACATATCACTGAAGGACAGATACAATTCTCCTCACTTTACTCACATCAGAAAGTGAGGTGGTCTTTCTTTCTCTTTTCCTAATCATTTCAGAGACTTTTAGTCAATCATCTTTGCTATAATTTCTTTAAAATGTAATTGGATAACCTTCCAGACTCTAGGAGGCTCATTTGTCTGTGAAATTTTTGAATTATTTCATCTCTAATAAGATTAATAGTTGCCAGGCTTACAAAGGACTAACAAAATATATGGGGGGTTTTTTCATTCTCAACTGAAACACCAGCTTATCAGCAATATTTCAAGAAAGTCTATAACAAAATATATATTCCTGTATATCCATGTTCCTAAATTTGCTCTTGTCACTGTGTTCATGAACTCATGTCTCTGAGTTCATGAATATGGTTATATTTTTTGAGTATTTGGGCTTTAATTTGGGGTTTTATGACTCTTGAGCTTAGAGATTTTAAATGCAGGCACATTTTGAACTAATTCTCTTAAATCAGCTTCATTTTTGGACTCTGAGTGTACATTTGTCTCTTAGTCACCTGCAAAATCCTACACATACAAAGTTGCTTGCTTAGGTTGCCAAAGTGTTGCAAGAAGCACTTGGTTCATCCAACCAAGCTGGGATATGGTAGGACTTTGAGAGAAAGCAGGAGAGTGAGGAATTTATTCTTCCATCCTCATTGATGGTGATTTTCACATTCATATTCACGTCACAAATGTTCCTCTAGTCCATTTTTCCTTGTCCTTATTTTCTTGTGTGATTCTTAATTATGCTCTTCTATTCCACCCTTCAACACTTCATCTTCAGGTTTTTCTATTAAGAAGGTGATTTGTTTTGATCTAAAGCTCATTCTATTTATACATCCTTCCTAGCTTCCTTCTAATTAATATTCTAACCATGGCTTTTTAACTGTTCTGGCTATTATTTTACCCGTCAATTATTGTTATTTTATCAACACTTAATTTTTTATTTTCCAGTTCTTCCCTTTTTTCCATCAGCAGAGTTACATTATCCTGCACATTTGCTCCACCTGCTCTGGTGTGGGGCTCCTCCATGGAGTGCAGGTGGATCTCTGTGATCCTCCATGGGCTGCAGGGGCACAGCTGCCTCACCATGGTCCATACCATGGGCTGCAGAGGAATCTCAGCTCCGGTGCATGGAGCACCTCCTGCCCCTCCTGCACTGACCTTGGTGTCTGCAGACCTGTTCTTCTCACATCATCTCACTCTGCTCTTCTCTGGCTGAAATTTAAACTGTGCCATCTCTTCTTGTTTTCATTTCTTAAATCTGTTGTCCCAGAGGCGTTACCACCATTCCAAATTGGCCCAGCCTTGGCCAGCATCATGTCCATCTTTGGAGCCACCAGGGATTGTCCCTCCTGGACACTAAGAAAGCTGGCAGCAGATTCTAACAAAAGCCACCAGAGCAGCCCCCCGTGCTATCAAAAAACAGGTGATGCAATCCCAATACACATAGCTTCTTTGACATTACCAGATTTTGCAATAAATGTCCTTACCACGGAATAGCTGAAAACATTAGATATTAAAAATTATTAGCTTAATTTCATGAAAAATTTCAGGGATAACCACTTAAGTCATGGAAGACTTAAAGTCTAAAGAAGATTTAGAAGTAGCAGCTTCTCTGCAACTCAGCCTGGCACAAAGCTAATTATCACCTTAAGGGTTTGGGTTTTTTTAATATATCTACATAAAAGAGTGAGGCAAGTATGTCTTTTTAAATTTTCTCCTTTTTTTAAAGAAAGATTCATATGCAGACAGGAAAATAATTTAGCACAATTCAAATACTACAATGCAGGATTTGAAAAAAAAAATTGGAAACATTTCTTTTTTGAGGAAGAATAAAAACGATGAATGACATTGATCTAATTAAGCTCCGTAGGTGGAAGAACTATGTGATTGTTAAAGTAATATTAGAAAGATTTCTTTCTTCATACAGAAAATTGGAAATGAAAGTTGGTGATTCTAAGCTATGGTGGACATAGCTTTGGTGTCAATGCAGAGAAGATAAAAATACAAGGAACAGAAAGAAATAAAGGAATGATGTCTGTAGGATTATAATTCACAAGGTATCTTGCTTGATTTCTTTCTGCAGACTTCCTGCACGGTGTTTTTTAAGACAGTTTACTGTACTGATTTATATCTATCTTCTACTTTCCCATTTCCAGTAAAACTATATCATTTTTTCCCTTTGAATCTAAACCATGTTCAGATATTTTTTGAGTGCTTGTCTCTGTAAGATTCAACTGCCGTATCAAAAGTTTCTTAGGTCAGTTTTAAAAAACTTGCTGTTAACTTGCATTACAGACAAAAAAGTTTTGACTTAACCAGACAGGCTTGATGTACAAAGCAGTGAAAGAATTGCACTGTGGAGTGTTTTCTTTTGTGTGGTTTTTTTTTAGTATTTTAATTCCTTGTTATTTACACAAGGTCAGACAAAACCAACCAGAGAGAGTCAAATTGTCTTGTAGTGTATTCTGCTGCAAATCCTTGAGGTCAAACAGGGTATTAATGAGCTTTCATTTATTTCACATGGCTGTACTGACAAGTTAATTTTGCCAATGCATTTGGTGAAAAATACCTTAGTATTGTGGTTGATGGGAAAAGAGAAAAATAGAAGATAATTACAAAAGGTCAAGAATTTCAACAGGGGCTCAAGTCTGCATTTTTTTGATGAAAGCAATGCTTTTTTAAACCTTAGTGTAATTGTGTATTTTATGTCTTATTTTTATCTGTGATATACATAACAATTGGCTACACTGTCTTGAAAGAACTGTCTAAGTTCCTAGAGTAACTGAATTATAGGGTCATAGAATCATTAAGGTATATCAAATAAGACTCTTAACATTAGAGTACGACTGTTAACCCAACATTGCCAAGTTCACCACTAAATCCCATCCCTACCTTTCCTTTAAATATGTCCAAGGATGGAGATTCACCACTTTCCTGAGCAGCTCATTCTAATGAGCTTAATAACTCTTACTGTAATTTTTTTTCCTAATATCCAACCTAAACCTCCCCTGGTGCAACTTTAGGCCATTTCCTCTTGTCCTAGCACATGTTAATTTTGGGAAGAGGCAAACACCCACCTCTCTACAACCTTCTTTCAGGGAGTTATAGATAGCAGGAAGATCTGTCCTGAGCCTCCTTTTCTCCAGGCTAAACAACCCCAGTTCCTTCTGCTCTTAAGGCTTGTGTTTCAGACCATTCAATCAGCTTCTTTGCTCTTCCCTGGACCTATTCCAGCACCTCCATTTGGTTCTTGAAGAGAAGGGCCCAAAACTGAACACAGTGTTAGAAGTCCTGCCTCACCAGTGCTGAGTACAGGGGAACAATAACTACTCTGGTTCTGCTGGCCACACTTTTTGTGACACAGGCCAGGATGTCATTGACCTTCTTGGCCACTAAGCACAGGCTGGCTCATGTTCAGCCAGCAGTCCAACACTCCCAGGTCTTTTCCCACTGGGCCACTTTTCCAACTCATCTGCCCCCAGCCTGTAGACCTGCATGGGTTTGCTGTGACCCAAGAACAGGATCTGGCACTTGGTCTTGTTGAGCATCTTCCAGTTGGCCTCCATCCAGCAATCCAACCTCTTCATATTCTTCTGCAGAGCTTTCCTACCCTCCAGCAGATCAATACTCCCACACAACTTACTTTGATCTTTGAAAATACTGAGGGTGTGCTCAATTCCCACATTCAGATAATTGATAAAGGTATTAAAGAGGACTGGCCACAGTAAAGAGACCTTGAGAACTCATCACTGTTGACTGAATTTAGGCCCATTCTCTGGCACTGCCTGGGTTTGGCCATTCAGCCAGAGGTTCACCCAGCAAAAAATAGACCTGTGTAAACTATGAGCAGCCAGTTTCTCCAGGATAGTTTTGTGGGAAGAAGTGTAAAAGGCTTAACTAAAGTTCAGGACAACAACATCCGTAGGCTTTCCCCTATCCTCTACACAAGTTATGATGTATGCGAAGGAATACAAGACTTGGATGACAACAGAGACCTGGAATCTATGGGCCAGATGGTACCAGAGATGAAAAAAGGCTCTGGCATTATCAAGAGTTTGTGCATAGCAAGTTACTGGTAACAATGTAAACTCAGAAGGAGGGAAAACCTCATTTTTAGGGGCAGTAAGAAAAAAAGATAAGTATCTAACACATATTAAAAGCCATGTATACAGTAAAGTTGAAAATTACAGAGAGCTGCAAACTAATGGAGAAAACCCAATATTCATGAAGAGAGGTTAACATTTGACTCAAGAGGGAAAAGAAGAACCAATTATCATCATTGATGTCATGGCCATCCAGACAAAGAGAAAGAAGAAATTCTCACCATGGCAATGATTGCATTCCAGGGAAAGACATCAGGAAGCTCACGACTTGTCACAGCCATGCTCCACAATATTTTGTCAGTACACAGGAACAGTCTAAGGGTGAATACAACAGAAAGGAAACATAAAAGATACTAGGACAGTAAACTTCACTGCAACAATGTTTAAGAGACACATTTCATAGTAAATATGTAACTCAGACTGTGAGTGGAAGCACTATCATAACTGGTTAGAGTTTTGAAAAAACTGTTGAGTAAAGTAAGAATAAATTGTAAAAAATTATGTAATAATACCTTGTGTTTTATTTTACGCAAACAGAATACATATTCAGTTTATGATCTCAGAATTTGGTTTTTTTCTTGACCTTCAATAGTCTTTTCAGTTAGTACTACTTAGCCCTGAAGAAATTACAGTAATGACTGATGAATTACAGCATGTCTCAAATATAACCAAAGGAAAAAGAGAGAACAAGTGGTTTAATTTTTTAAAAACTCGATTTTAAAATCAATGGGTTTGGAACTTGATATTACAGATAATTTTTCTCAGGATAAACGATAGCACTATTCAGAAGATGATCAGGATACAGTTTTCATTATAATGTCAAGAACAACTCAATAGTTGTTCTTGTGAATGTGAAAGGACTTAACATGAATGATTCTTTTCAAAAATCTCTGATGATTGAGAGAGATTACAGCTCATAACTTAAATGCTTAATGGGTGATATTGACATATAAATTAGTGTAGAATCACTAGAAATAAGTACACACTGTGTATTCAAGTCTCCGTACAAGCTTTTTCAGTTTACATAAAGTACAAACAACAGTAAAAACAGCTTTATAAACAATAAGAAATTCTCCACCAGAGGCAATATTGCTCTGTTTCTGAGCATCTGTATGACTAAAGGAATTTTCTAGCATTTAATATGTTGGGAACTATGGAAATTTCTGGTGGGGAGAAAATCAGAAGGGTAGAAGTGAGAAAACCATGGACTGAGACTAAGAGAGTTTAATGAGTAATGTAAAAGCTGTGCACATAAGCAAAACAAAGCAAGGAATTAATTCATTGCTTCCCATGGGGAAGGCAGGTGTTCAGCCATTTCCAGGAAAGCTGTCATCACACAGAACAGTTACTTGGGAAGACAAATGCCACCACTCCAAATGTTCCTCCTTTTCTGCCTTTTCCCCCCAGATATATATATTGAACCTGATGCCATATGCTATGGGATATCCTCGTGGCCAGTTGAGGTCAGCTCTCCTGGCTGTGTCTCCTCACTGGTGGGCTGGGGTGAGAAACAGAACAGGCCTTGGTGATGTGCAAACACCACTCAGTACTAATTATCAATACTATCTTCAGCACATACCCAAACCATAGTCCACAGCCCCATAGTAGATACTGTGAAGAACATGAGGCATCAACACATCTATTTTTCCTGTCTCAGATTAGTGAAAGATATTTCTTTTAAAACCCAGTTACAAAAACATAGACAAAAATACATTGAACTTCTACAAGTACATATAATTAAATTAGAATAGGTAGAACAGTAACTTTATATTTAAGCAATAGCCTAGTTAATAATCTTAGAGAAGTATCTGATTTTTAAGTAGCTGGCCTACTTGCTGTTTATATGTAGCCTGAAAACTCATGTGTGCCCCCGGTGCCGATAGCTCTATTAAGCATAAAAATAGTATACATCAAATATTTATTCCTGTTCTAATAAACAATTTAAAAATTGCTCAGACCTAGTCCTAGAAATATACTTCTCAAGAAATACAGGGAACTACAGTCCTCTAGTTGCTTTAAGTTAATTTTTTTTAAATTGACAGTTTTCTTCTCTGCTTTAAGCACACAAACTTTTTGTTATTAGAGCACTTAGTGTCACATGTCTGTGTTTTAAAGACTGAATAAGTTTGCTACATTCATAGCAAATGAATGACAGGAGAAGGATCTTGCTCATGTTTCACAGCAATATCATGATTCTGGGTTTCTTTACAGAGTACACCAGCCTTCTACTGTCTGGACAGCCCAGCTTGATGCAGCACAGTCATTTCAGAAGCACTTCTGTAATAACAAATTTGTATGGACTCTTGGTCTGCTTGATATCAATCCCCAGAGACTGAGCTCACCAAACCACTGGCTCAGAAACTGCATCTTTCCAGGTATAGGTCTTCTCCCACTCTTCAGTCAGTCCTTGCTGATGTTTGGCAGTGGATTAAACACTGACATGCATGCAAGATTGAATTCACTGGGCAAGCACCCACACTTACAGATAATCCTAGCTCTGGGCATTTAGACCTCTCATACTTGCACATACACCCTGGCCTCCTCAGTGCTGGCATACAAGCCTGTGAGTTCTGTGGTTCGTGCTGTCTCCAGCTGCCTGCACTCACACCTTTTAACACATTTTATATTGTATATACATTGATACCCCAGTCCCTCAATTTGTTAACACCAAGGTTGTTTCACACTGGGGAAGTGCTGATTCTTTTTGGATGTCAATAAAAAAAAGCATAAAATCTTGCAAAGCAAATAACTATTTATGAGATAAATATTTACAGATACTTTTTACAAATAAATACTGATATTTATCAGTAGACCAGAGAGGTGACAGGTAGGTATAAAATCTTACATCACTTCTATGCTGGGAACATGGATCATAAAGCTTTGAGTGTAGATTCTGACATTTGGAACCCCAAGATGATAAAATTTTGAGTGTACGTCTGGTCAAGGCACAGCATGCTGCACAGATTCTATCTGTGATGAGATTTGCTCATTAAACTCACTAGTATTCTGATGGGTCCTTGCTCACAAAACAGATCCATCAATCACAGACATCAGTCAAATCTGGAACGTGGGCACAATTTTGAGCATTCCCTTGGACAATGCACTCAAATGTTCTTATAAAATATTGAGGTCATGAACAAATTCTTACAATATTTCAAGAGGAAAATACAATACCATGTGCATACAGTTATGTTAAATGCACATTATATGTACATTGAATAATTATGTAGTGATTATGCATACAAAAGTTACTTATACTGTTGATTGAAATAACCTTGATTAAGTAGTGGTCGGATGCTTTCCATCACCCAGATAATATGACCCTGGATTAGCCATAGCATGGATCACTAACTGCTGCCTTCTAAGCTGAATATTAGACAGATCAACAAGACATCTAGCTTGAGGCCTCTCTTCCAGTTCCTATCATTCACACTTTGCAGCTCTCACATGTAGGATAGAAAGGGATTATGTAGAGAAAAATTAAGAAATAATAATATTTCATAAGACAGGACAGACTGCCGCCCTCAGATGTAGAGCTCTGTCAGACAGGTTGATGGGCTGACTGCAGGCTTACAAAACATTAACCCTTTTAGAGCACTTGTCCACCTTTTACTATACTTGTTCTTCACCTTAATATTACACAAATTCAAATATCCAACAATAAATTTTAGACAGTTCCAGAAGTCAAAACAAGTATACCAAAATTCTCATGTAAGTTTTGTTTCCCCCTTTGTATGAGTGATGAATTTAGGCCAACCCTCTTCAAGACACTGCCTGAGCCTCTCCCCTCAGTGGCTGATAGGTTCTGGTCTTCTCTGATGTCCCTGCTGCCACACAACACTTAATGTTTGTCAGGCAGAGTCTGTGGGCCTGTGGGGATAATTAAGCAGTTTTCCTTTTTATTTGTTTTAGTGTTGTATTGAATAGTCCTTAAGCAGATAACTGAAAGAACCAGATATTTTGACATTTCTTATATCCTTACACTCTGGTCAGCACCAAGTCTGCAGGCAGTGGTTGACCAGCAGAACCCTGTCGCATCTCAAGATATATCCCTCCGTCAACAGGATTAAGAAGAAAAACACCTGATCCCTAAAGCAGTTCGAAGGTGCCTCCAGGCTAGCCCTCTCTCCAAACCTACTTTACTAATCCTGGTTTGTGAGTCTGAGCTCGGCAGAAAGCGTGGTGGTGGCAGAGAAATGAAAGGCGGACTTCTGCAGGGTTAAGAGATCTTTATTCCACCCAGGTGGTCACTGCAGGAGTGCCTTTTCTGAGGGTTTTCCGTGCCTTATAAGGCAAGGCGGGGAAAGAAGGGGTACAGATTATTGGGAGCAATTGGGAACATGGAGGGGAGTTTCTCCAAGGCTAAGGGGATACCTGAAATACAATCTCAAGGGTGGAAGGGGAGGAGAATCCAGAATTCTATAGACTGGTTGATAGCTTTCTTGGAATATCTTGATCACTGAGGTGGAGTCTATAAGGGACATAAAGGTACTGGCCTAGGTCGTTAAGGATGCTTTCAGGGAGGGGAGGGAAAACAATGGGGTAACTGTGACAACACAATATAAAACCACCCATCACCCATTAAGAAGGACAGGAACTATCAACTAACTAAAGGCTCAGGCTAAATGCCTATATGAAACTAAAAATTGCACTGCTACAGATCCCTCTATGCACTTCACTGTCACCTCTAGAGACACACAAGCAAGCTTGATACTCTCCCCGTTTTCCTATGGCAGTGTCTAAACCTACACAGAAGAAGAGCAGAGCATAATGGTCTGAGGTCTGGACAAGAATTGGGAGACTAGATTGTCCTTAGTCTGAGCCCTGGGGAACAGGAAACCTGTCTAGGTCAGGTCAGCCAGTGGGGCCTTACATCTGATATAGGGAGGAATTTCCATTGGTTTTCATTCATGCTACACTCATTAAGTTTTGTGTCAACAAAAATTGCACTTCACATGTTCAGTCTGTAGGTTTGTTTACAACAGATTTGACCTTTTCTTGTTAGGCCATATGTTTTGGTATTTTCCAGATAAAATATATACATTTTAATAAAGAAGTTGTGTGTCCTTGCAGTCAAAATCCTCCCTCCTCAGGTCTTAGGGATCTTTATAGACAAATAGCTTTTTAATTGCACAGTAAGAACCATAGTAGCATTGTAAAACCTTCAAAGCAGACTGTACTCTTGATCATGCTGGTAGAAAAATGGAGTTATTATAGATCTGTAGTAATGTTACTGTCTCTGAAATGCTGAGTTTATACTCAAAATTTTTATCATCTGGACAAATGTAGGAGATTTGAGGTTTTACTGAGGATACACAGCACTACATTTTAATACTTTGAATTGCTTTATTTGAAGTGTTTTGGAATAGCAAATGACTAACTGCATGAAAAAGGGACAATGTTAATGAGATGAGGCCAAAGTACTGAAATATTAAACAAGAATGGCAAAAGAAATACCCGCAAGTATTTGTGATGAATAGTCACAAGAGGCAGATCTGGTCCTGCTCTCATTTATAAGAATGAAATTATATCTTAGGATTGGTTAATTGATGTCATATTTCATATGTAATCATTGCAAAAGTATCTATCCTTCCTGTACCACAATAACTAATAATCTGCAGTATTTTCATCTCAATATACAGTAAATATATTGAGAAAATTTTTACTCATTTCACACATTCAATTATTTGTTATGTCTCCTGATATTTTAGTGATTCCATTGCTTATGGAATCATTTGAATAGTTTGGGATTTTTTTGAGAAAGAAAGCCCTTACTGATTTCTACATGTAGCTGTAACCTCGGGCAAAATTAGAGCTGCAGAACTATGTGAACCTTGTTGGTTTTTTCAGTATGTTACACAGCAAGATGTGATGCCCCTGGGACAGTATTGGGTAGATTTGTGCCTGTTATATCTTTTTCTCCTCCTAAGTTTCTGCTGTTTCTTTGCAATATCGAGAAAATTTGATATTTTAAATCCTTCATTTCAATCTTTTAAGATGCTGATATATTTTCTTCAGCTGATTTCTTTGGTCATTGTTTCTATCTCCTGAGATTTTTCTCTACTTATGTGTCTGTTTGTTTGTTTGTTTGTTTACTACATGGAATGTCAAAAATTTAGAAATGTTGAAAATGCTCACACTGAAGCCTATGAATGATATTAACTGCTCTCCAAACAGCCTCATTCAATTGTTTCTAAAGAAAGGGCAGCTTCAAGAGTCTTTCAGGCTAACTGCAGAAGCTTCTTGAGCAGTGGTATTTGCTGTCAGTAGCAGAAGGGAGGAAGGAAAGAGAAACCAGTCCTATTTTCCATGTTTCCCAGCTGGAGCATGAGGAATCACAGTAAAAGATATAGTGCTACAAAAAATAGACTAAATTGTCTATATTCATCTTAGTGAATTCAGCCCATAGCCTGTTAAACATCAGTGTTAATTTCATATTAGTTAGTTTCTTTTTCATAAAAGAAGACACCATATCATGTAGTCCAGTCCCTGATTCCTCACCACTGTTGGAAATTTCATCTTTCATTGTCTTTCTCTGACACTTCTTTAATGTTTTCTTTTTTTTTATTTTCTGTCTTACACATTTAAATCAACACTTCATAGGCAGGATCACCCTACTAAACTTCAGATAAATATCAGAAATGCAGATTTCAGCAGCAATAATCACGAGTACTGGGAAAAAAAGAACAAATTAATGAAATATTATTAATGCTAGGACATTAAAATTTGAAGAATGTGTATTAACAAGAATAAAGTCTGAACAAGTCCTTCAGTATCCAGTGAGAGTTTTCTTTTCCTCTAATATCTGTAATTCCCTGAATGGCATCCAGAAACTAAAATTTTAAGTCATGATTGAAAAAAACAAAATTAAAGCAAAATAGTGCACTCTCACTGCAAAATGTCCATCTTGAATACTCCACCTGTCTTTTCTCACATTATAGGTGTCTTGAGTTCAAAATTTTGTCGCTGATAACAAGGGGTGTTTTCACAGTCATTCCATAAGGATTATGCAGGACAAAATAAAATATATCCTGTAGGTAAAGTTACTAATATTACAGTTCCAATTACATGATGTGAAATTTCAGTTCTCACATTAGAACCATCAAATACACTTATTTATCAGTCCATTTGTTAAAACTCATAAATGTTGAAGAGTTACTGAAAAACTGGTAAAGATGACTAAACAGACAAATACCAAAGCCTTTGCTTATGCTTAATCAATATGAAAGGCCTGGATGCTATGGATAAATTATTAATTCTGAGTTTTCCATTAGCAAAAATTTTACAACTTGGTTTTTGGCTAATAAAACATTAGAAAATATTCCAGTAAAATTCTGAGGAGAAGTAGAATTTTTGATACATGTTATAATCTAGTACAAATAGAAGTTACTACAAAAGTGATGATATTCTTCAAGATTATTTAAAAGGCAGAAATGGTGTTTAGGACATGATGAATCAAAGGAAAAATTATTGGTTGTTGTACATAGTTCATCCTAAATATTCTATTAATTTTAAATTGCAGATGTCTATCATGGGAAAAATACTATTATCTATTTAATTACTTCAAGATTAGAGAAGTGACAGCACATCAAAATTTAGAATTGAGTGAAAGTAGCAAGGGCAATTTTGATGAAAAGCCCAAACCATAAACACTACCTGATAGAATCAAAGATGAATTCCTAATCACTAGTACAGCAGAAAGGATATAACCAAATGAATACTGAAGGAACAATGTCCAGGAAGGTATTACTGGTCTTGATAATGAAAAGGTAAATATAGTGACCCAAATCCAGCCTGCTTTCTTGCGTGGTTAATTTTGCTGCTGTTCATTTCTCTTTCAAGTTTTGTTTTTGTTGAGGTTTTTTTGTTTGCTGGGGTTTTTTTGTTTGGTTGGTTGGTTGGTTTTTTTGTTTTTTTTTTTTTTCCTCAATATCCCCATCTAATTACTAGGTTAGAATATTTCTTACAAATGCCTGGAAAATCCTAGGTTCATTTGAACATTGAGGAAATTGTGTTTTCTCTAAGTAAAAAAACAACATTAAGGTATCTCTTTAATGGCCTATGACTAAGGACATGGCTATTAGCTCTTAATATCAAAAATATCTTTATTAAGGATCCTAGTTTTTGTTCATCTGAAGTCAGTATAAAGAGTCTTTCTTTACTTCAATCATTTAAAGAAAGAAGGAGTTATATCTCCTAAAATTCCAGATAAAGGATACAGTCTTATTAAATTGTTCAAAAAGCAATCATAAATTCAAACCAAAAAAAATCTCATAAAGACAGTTATTAATGCTTTATATTACTGATGTTCTTGCTGGTGTACTTTTGTACCTGATTTTTTCTTTCTTTTTAGAGTCTGAATTTAAATTTTTATATATTTATGATGTGTGCAACTGTTGTGAACTATCATAACACAACTATGATTACAGCAACAATACAAAGTATGTGTAAAAGAGTGATAATTTTTGATATGAGGATTCTGACATTAATATCTCCTTAAGTTCATGAGCTTTATCATGTATATACACACCAAAATCTGGGGGGAAAATGTGTTACTATTTTTTTGGAGCTTATGGTTTCTCTTTTATTTTCCACATGCAAAAACAGTATTGGCAAAGCAGGACAGTGTCAATCTGAATTGCAGAGGTGAGAAGTAATAACATAGGCAGTAGAAGCACAGGAATTTCCTAATTAATGTTTCTATAAAAGCAAATGATCTAATTGCCCAGAAAGCTCCAAGATAATTTTTCATGTTTTCACCTAGCTGCAGATTGAGATATTTGGTGTTCTATTTAAGGATATTTGTTACTCAGTTTATGTGTTTTTATCCAAAATTCATATAAAAAGGCAGATTGCACAGGTTAGTGTTTCCAAGTCTTCTCCTGCCACCTTCCCACAGTAAGATTTTCATTAGCTGAAATTTGTAGCCAAATGACAAGGAGTTCTGAAGATTTTCTGTAGCTTTTATAAGAAATTATTTAACCAGAACAACACAGATTAGGCTTCCAATATTTTCAGGTCTTTCATCCTGTCAATACCTTTCTTAGTGGAATACCTCACACATTGCTGCCAAATATGGACATATTACAGCATGAAAATCACAATGCAATTCATGCATAAAATAAGTAATCTGGTAAATCAAATACTAGACAGTGAATCTTCAGGTTATAAAAAAGAAGTATATATAAAAGAGGCATATGGGTACTTTGACCATCAAAAGTGAAAGTCCGAATCTCCAGATATACTGGAAACCAAAGAATAAAAACACTTGGGCAGAAGTCAGACATTAGCAGTCATTGTAATAATATTTATGGGTTTTCTTTGTCTTAGCAGGGTTGACATTTTGCATGACTAGCTCATAAGATTAAATCAAAGGGAGAGAAAGACAAGATGATCTGAATAGGGATTGATAAAAGATTTTGAGCAGCAGTCATGAGGAGGACAAGGAGATAAAGTGTTTTCTTGGTGATGAAAAGAATGATGAACCAGCAATATCCAAAGACTAGAATTTTAAGTGACGTTCAAAAACCTTGGGCCTCAGTATTATTCCATTTTCAGATAGCAACTGTGAAACAGAGAGATAAAATAACCTTTTTTATATACTTCAATTCAAACCGAAAAATTCAATCTCATTTACTGTGTTAAATGAAGTGGCAGATGGCTGGTGTACCAAAATATTTCAAAATTTCTCCTGAGAAAGTCATTGAGATATGAATAGAATGTAGCCATTAGGACTCTCTGCTTTTCAAATTGACTCAAAATCTCATCAGTTGCAGCCCAGGTTTTTGGGTTTTTTGCTATTTCAGGGCCACAGATTTTATATTGATGATACAGGGCATGAGAATGTTGTGAATTTAGCTAATCTGGATTTGTTTTATTGGTGTTAAAAACTGTGTTGTAAATAGGAAATTCCTACATTAATTGTTTTTAGTTTGGTTGATTTTATAGGAAGAATAGTTATTCTTTGTAGAATGAACTAGCTGTAACGCTGGAACAAAAAAAAAAACAAACGAGAAATGAGATGATACCACTGGTCTCAGTGGTCCCACACACTTTGCTCAATTTCTGGTCACTGCAGCAGTGCAATGTGGTGAATCAGTTAAAAGCAGTTTCACTGATAACAAACAGAACAGAAAAACTCAATATTTAGGAAACAAAAAAAAGAGAAGACTCAAACAGACTGGATTCAGCAAGGATAAAAATGGACCCAAGTCTGATGAAGAAGAAAGCCGTGATATGTCATACCTTTCATGATTTACTTACTCATGACATAGGACACATTACAGCTGTGTTTCTACAAAAAGCATTGTCTCCAGGACTTCTCCTAGATTAGTGAAATATGCAGTGAAATATGTAAAAAGGACGTAACTACAAGCAAAAGAGAAGTAGTCTTGTACTTAAGCTAGCTAAAGAGGACAAGGAAGTTTAAATCTTTATGAAGGGGTGTTTATCACTATTTGAAACATGAAAACCCCTTCAAAAGCCTTCAGTAGACAACCAACAAGGCTTCAGGTTCTGTATATCTTTGACTACCTTCCTGGAGAACTGAAAGAAATGGGTGAAATCCTTTCCTTGGAATTTCTAGCTGAATGCTACATAATGTTCCATAACTAATATTTTAAAATTGTACTACAGTCAAACATAAAAAACCAACACATAGATAAATAAGAAAGCCCTTTTGCTTCAAGTATTTGAGAGGGTTTCAGAAAGCAGCAGCATGATTACAAAGCAGTACAGCTGGATAATTAACAATATAGATGACACAGAAATTTCACTAAGATTGACTAAAAAGTTAGAATGGTTTAAAATATCTAATATCTATATGTTTCATGGGTTTTAAATGTTTGAGACTTTTAAGAAAGCTCATAATATAGTAAGTTCTTAAAATTTTCATTATTATATAAACTGTAAGAATACAGCAATATTAAATAAATCGTCCTGAGTCTTCTCTTTTTTTCCTGAGGAATTTAACTTTAGTCAATCATCTTTATTTATTTAACCTGCGGGAAGAGATTTTCTCATTTCAAGTTTAAATCACATATTTGGGGTTCAGTTGTTTATATACATTGCTATTTACTAACATTTTAGGTAAATTAAAGATACTAATGGCATAGCCTAATTAAGAAATCCTTATTCTGTTCAACTCTGTGCTAAAAAATCTAATGAACATAATTATTTTTAAAGCAGAAAAAATACAGAAAAAATAAAAAGCAGAGTGTATATTATTAAAATATTCTGATATATCTTGTGTCACTTCTGTCTTATTAAAAATGAGCCAACAATCACACATGGAGATAATAACAATGACTTTGCTGACAGTTTTCTGACCCAGATAACCTCAAAATGAAGTATTAGAAGACAGAGTGGAAAAATTATTAGGGTCTCCTATTTTTATGTATTACCATGACAATGAATTTACTGGCTAATATATAATAATAACATGCATAAGCACTTTTTAAAATTCTTTATATAACTAATGAAGTGCTGGAGGTTTGAGCTTTGTCTGCTTGTCTTTTTGTTTGTTTTCCAAAATAGGTTTATTTCACTGTACTTATTTCTTATGGGTTTAGACTCATTTTTTAAAATACAGTCTGACAGGAGGTAATTAACCTACATTAAGAATTGTGCTTAAATTGGATGTTTAACACTGTATTTTGATTGTTCCTATATTAGAATGACTGTAAAGCTATTTATGACCTGTTAAAGTCTTGGAAAATTGTTTTTAATTCCTTGAATTGAGGGAATTTATGTGTTTACAATAGAATTTAACATATCACACTTCAAATGTCAAGTACCACACAGAGGACATAACATTTCTATGTTCTGAAGCTCAATGAATTCTTTTTCATATTCACATCCAGAAGACATAGAGGGGTCCTCCAATATCTATGTAACAAACAAGGATCAAAGAAACAGACACAACAGAGTCAGCTTGAGCTTGATAGAGAATTTCACGGTGAAGTTTAAATCTGGGCCAGTTTCTTTATTTACAAAAAAATTGACATCATATTTTATCGAACAATGTAGAAAAATGAGACTATCATTTAAGAGTTTCATAAAGACTTTCAAAATATTTCTTACAAAGTTTAACTAAAGCAAGAGAAATATGATTTATCAAACCTTAAATGCAATGAGATGTGTATACCATTGTGTCACAAAGACAGCATTAAGATTGCAAGTAATCTAGGTATTGCCTAAAAATGACATAAATTCTTCATTCAGGTATCAGAAAAGATAAATTTGAGCACAGAGCAAAAGTAGAAAAGCTAATGGAAATGCAAACATACTTATGGAACTGTTTGACTGTATTTCAGAGATAGTAGCATAACCTCCCTCCCATAACACCAAAATAAATATATTACAAAGCCACTGACACTTTTAGAAGGAGATCATAATAAATCTATTTTGTTTAGTCATGGTGTTATAACCCTGGGGAATTACCAGTGTTTGGAACTCTTAGAGAATCTGTCTTGGGACCATTCATATTAATATAAAAATTTTTGTTAGCATTCTTGATGGAAGAAGAATGATAATGCACTTATTTCGTAACAAAAATTAAAAGAAATTAACAAGATATGAGAGAATTGGAATATTATTCGAAAAGGGATGGATAATTTTTAGGGATGGAAAAAGAAGAATGAACAGTGGAACAATGCCTAATTCTTTAACTGATGCTAATAAGAACAGGGCAGTCTTTGGATTGAAGCAGAAGAGAAGACCAGGATTTATGATCTGATAATAAGGTGGTTGTAAACTACCAAACTGATGAAGTTATGAAAGTGAACAAGTTTAATGTCTAGCTATAGTAAACACAATGCAGATATGAGGTAATATTACTGTCGATGTGCAAAGAATTAATTGCCACTCATCTATGTAGTACGGACTGCTGTTTAGCCAATATTTAAGAAACATACATTTGAGACAGAAAAAGTGCAGAAAAAGTCTGTTATAAAGTGCAGGGTAAAGAAATGGGTTTTTAGAAAAAGAAAAGTAAGTCTAAAAATTATTCCTTATAATTGTAAAGTTGAAAAGAAAAGTAGGTTCTTCCTATAATTAAACTAGGGATGCAAATAGAAAGAATGAAAAGAAAATTAATACAGTGAAATTATACAAACTGACAGTGGATAAACTCAAAGTAGTTTCTAAGAGAATAAAAATAAATGAAGTATAGAATTATGAAAAACAGCATCAAAAATGGCTAGTGTAGCAAGACAGGGAATTGGCCATATGTCTTGCCAGAATTTACATCTGCTGCACAAGGCCAGAAATTCCATAGGAGACTAGACAAGCAGAGATGCTCTCTGTCTCAAATAGGACACATTTGTGGCGTGAGTGGGGTTGGACTTCTAAAAATTGACAGCATTTTCCTTTTAACTAAACTCCTAAAATTATGATTGATATCCATCTCGTGACCCTCAAAAAATGAGTTGATTCATCATAATCCAGTTCCCAGAGTAGCTTACAAGATTTGAAAATAAAACCATGAACTTAATGACACTTGCCCCCCTTTACTGCCAACATACACAAAGCATTAAATGACTCAGTATCATGCAGTTAGAAAAACTCTTTTGTGGTGGTGCATTTTAGCTCTCCCAGGTTTTGGAGTATTGTTAAGTTCTGTAAATGATTCCTCTATGTACCCCTTCCCCATACTCACCTTTGGTCTTCTGTCAATCATTAGCCATCACCCCTGGGGCTCTGTCAGTCACTCCAAGACTCCTCTATTCTGGAAATTTCAGAGGGGCTTCATTGAGTGATTGGCCGGGTGCCAGCCTTCCCCCTACCCCTTTGTCCCAACTGGTGATAACAGGTGTCTGTCCTGTCACAAGCCATCCCATATCCCCGTACCATTGGACCCCAGTTTCACCCACCTCTGTGACCCACCCCCCTTTAAAAAGCAGAGTCAGGAGGCTGCCGGGGGGCTCTGCTGAAGACACACCATCGAGTCAGACCTTTGGCTCTGTTGCTCCCCAATAAGGACCAGTAAAGCCTTAAGGTTTGACCCTCAGCTGTCACTCTCTCTGTACCTCACCATCGCCATCTCCAGAGCTGTCTTTGGGCCACAAGAACCCACAGGAATCACGGGAATGGCACGGCCACAGACGGATTCCTTCCAATATAACTGCTGCCAGGGTGGCCGGGCATTTGGAAAAAAGCAGACTCAGTTATGCTCTTTTATCCCAGTAGTACTACTACTTTTATTCTAGTAGTAGATAGTTGTAGTCTGGGTTTAAAATGCTGGGTTGAAATGATGACTATTATTTGGAACAATATTCTTCAACTATATTTTCTCTCTGCTATTTTGGTTCATGTATTAAAATAAATAAATAAAATAATCAGGCTTTAAGTCAGCTACTCTGGCACTTGGACTCAGGGACTGAAAATAAGCCATGACTTGTGAGAGACAGACAATCCCTGAGAATGTCACAGAAATTCCCAGTAGGCTCCTGTATCACCAAAGGAAATTCTAATACAATAATTGCTTTTTATTTATTTATGGTCTGTTTCACTGTAAAAAAAGAAGGGGCAAACAAGACCCCACCCATTAGTCATATTATTAAACTAAACTTACAGGGATTTACTTTACAAATTGATAAAATACTGTTATATAAAGTATACTGTAAACATTTCAATATCCTGCACATCATCTTTACATATGGATATGTAAGACTCCATGAGTAAATTGTTTCTCTCTTTTAAGTAGATAATTTAAATAACACAGAAATACATAAAGAAATGTGTCTGGAGGCATTTTAAATTTCTGGTTACTTTAAATTCTTAAAAAGTCTTGATAACATAAACAACTATCACATTTGTGTCTTAGCTGGAATCAATGAACAGTAGGCACAAGAAGACAGTTTTTTCTGTTCATTTTTAATGTACTCTATAACACACAATATTATGTATTCTTGCAAAATGTGGTACCATTATAATGAAATTGGCAAAACTCATAGATAAAAAGAGTGTTTTTCACATTTCCTTGCAATTTTTTCAAGGAAAACAAGGCAAGATTATTTTTTCTTTAAAAGTTTTCAGACCACTAAGATTTCTATGCTTTTCAGTTACCTGAGAATTTGTTGTACCATCTCTTTTTCATCCACCAGTATTATCAATCATGCATGAAAAGTCCAATGACCCATGCAATCATAAATGTAGCATTGATTATTCAGCTTTTTCTGTTATAATGTTCAGCATGGGTATTGGCAAAATCTATCACAAATTCAACTTCACTTTTGGGAGGAGAAGCTTCAAAAAAATGATTTATTTTTGAGGTTGTAGATTCTTTGCTTTCAACCATAAAAATTAAGTAAGACTAGCACACTTTTCCCCACTAAATTCTTACTGGAATATCTTACAGAAGAAATAAAGATAGACCTTTTCTCAATGTGAAATGAACTTCAATGAACAAAGTTTGTCTTTATTTCAGATGTAGAAGTGCCTTGCACTACTGTGCTTAAATGTCAATGAACTACAAAAGCATTTTTAAATATGGAGTGTATGGAGCTTTGTTTGAAGATAACCAACTGAAATGCCTTTGGCAGATATGTCAAAGAACATTTCCATCCATACTTTGATCGTGAAATTTTTTACAGTAGGAGTTTTATCACTGTTTCTACACTCCATAAAATTTTCACATTTGGTATTTTGCCACTATGAAAATGTTTTAAATCAGTTCTAAAATATCATTACCTGTCTTTGACAGGAAAAAAAAATCTGTATTTCTATTTTCAATAAAAACCTTTCACATTCTTTGAAAATGAAAAATGTCTTAAAAGAAATAAAACAAAACAAAATGAAAATCTGTTGAGAGCAATAGTGAATTTTCAGGAAAAAAAAGAGGATTCAAGGCACAATCACATCCTGCTCTATATTCAAAGATGGAAAAAATTCAGAATACAGCTTCCGGAACCACCTTAATGAACCCTTTCCTGAAATACAATTGTTAAAACAATTGAGAAGGTGTTTAAAAATTCTTTATATATTAAGCAATTTGCTGTATGATCCCAGAAAAAGAAGTCCACAAAGGTAGTTTAAAATTATTTTTCTCTTCACTTTTCTCAATCACTCAGAAAGAGAGCCGATAAAAAATATAACATTCTATAAAATAGTATTTGTATTGCTTATCTACAATGATGTCATTAACAACATTTTTAGAATCTCCAAATAGTTTGTTATCTGCTCAACATGTTTTATTCTATACAAATAATTTCATTTCTTGACAAAGAAGAGTCTCTAGAATACAGATAATTTACTTTAAATCTTAATTTAGGGTGCTGGATATATGCTATGTTTAATAAATAAAGGGAGAGATTCAGGCTGTAGAGGGAATATTGAAGTACAGCAAATTTAAATGAAATGGTACGTGATGGAACTCAAGAGAACTTGTGCTGATTTACCAAGATTGTCTTGTTCATGAGCAAGCTGAAAAAGCAGGGTTTACCTTGTCTGTGGTGCTGGCTATTTGATTAATTTTGTCTGTTTATGCACTTCAACATGAAATGACTCCATAAAAGCTTGAAACTAATTTGAAAGGGATTAATTTTGACAATTTACTTTTAGGTGGGTGAATTAGGTGAAAAGAAATATTCCTCTCCTTCTCCCTCCAAAGGACATTGCTTGTGTGTCACTGTAAATTAAATTCAGACTCAACTGGGAATTGCAAAATTTTGTCTGGATTTCTTTTTTCTGTGTCACTTCACGCATTTCAGCTATAGGAAAAATGGTAATGATATTTTTTCAGTTATAGGTTTGGGGGATTTTTTAAAGCAATTATTATTCTATAAATAAAGATTATGTGTGTTTAATAGAGTGATTTTTCACATGACAGAAAAAAGAAATAATTTTCTGCAGTATTTAAAATAGAGTACTTCTAGAAGATTCTATGAAGTTTGAAATTTTAGAAAACTTCCACACAGTCATTTAAAGTGAGGGAAAATGCAAAAAAAAAAAAAAACCAACAAAAAAACCCCACAACAAAACCCAACCTACCCCAAAGCCCCCAAACCAACAACAAAACACAAAACCCCCAGACAATTTCCAAACCAACCCTGAAAATAAATTTGGGTTATTACTGTCATTTTCTGTGTAATCCATTCTTTCTCAGAGATTCGCATCTACTGTAACCCCTGCTATCTAATGCACTCTGATGTCTTGAGGTTTTCTACTGTCCTAAACCTTAAAAAGCCACCAAGCCCTGGCCAAGGGCTGGGCACAAGAAGGGCAGGTGCAAAGCCTGCTCTGTAGTGTTGAGCCACTGCAGGGTTTGTGCAAGTGCTGCTGCAGGGAGTGCTCAGGCTGTCCTTGCACATCCTCTGTGAGCAGGTGCCTCACCAGCAGGGCGTGTGACACGGAACAGCAGAGGGGAATTCCTGGTGGTCACGGTTCCAGCGTGGTTTCAATGGCTTTATCAATAATTGCACAGAATAAGTACTTAGACACAAATTGAAAGAGGTCTGACTCTTTTCATACGTGCTTTGAATATGCTTTGTGCATTAGTGACTCTCAGAAATAATAAAAAAAGTGGTTAAATGTGTCTAGAACTGAGTTCAGGTCATAATACAGCACATCAAGAACTATGTATCAATTTTTCTGAAGACTTTCAAGTTCTTGGAAAACTCTCAGATTAAATAAGACATCACTGGGCATTCTACTTCTGAGGCAAGTAAAAACTTAACTTTCTGTTCTTTCTAATTCAACTTCCAAGAGAACACATTAGATCTAAATCTCAAACATTTTGATAAGAAAACAACTACTTTGAAGCATAACGTTACGTCAACTAGTTTCTTTGTGCCGCATTTTGGATCTGTCTTAAAGCAAAACCCAGAATCTTTTCTCAAATTCTGAAGTGGGCTAAAATGATAATCCCTATTTTAGGTCTGTAATAAAAGCTATATCCAATAGATTTTAACAGATCTGCTTTACCATCAAGGCTTTTAGCAACTTTGGATCTATAGCCAAGAAAAGGACGGTCTGTAGTCAGAATGTTCTATTATCTCATCAAAAGCAGTTTTTCATATTTAAAGGTGTATTCCTCTGGCACTGAGGGCAATGCATACTTTTTTCCATATTTCAAAATGTTGCAACAAATTCCTTAAAATTCTAAACCACCGGCTACTTGTAAGCCTGGATATCTGTAACCTAAGCTGTTTCCTTTCATGTTTGGCATCTGAAAGCCCTGAGAATTCACGTTCTATGTGGAGCCTATCTTATCTCTAAATCTCTGAGAAAAACCCATCTGGGTCTAGCACTGCTAAATATACTAAGCCTCTCACTTCAGATCAAACTCTGTGGCTTCCTTTAAATTCACAGAATTAGCCATCCATGTTAGCGCTTTCTAAAAGCAAAATAAAATCAGCATTTTCTTTAGATCTCCAAATGTTTCTAGCAGCAAAAACATTGACAATAAAGTAAATTTTACTAAGCAGATACTAGGAAGTCTTGTCCACAGAAATGTTTTGTAATGAATTTTATCTAATTTTGATCAAAGGCATATTGTAAAAAGTGAAATTTTACATAAACTTAATATTTTATGTTTCTCTACAATCCTAAATAGTGAAAGCCTTGTGACATTATCTTTAGATCTTGACATGCACATTTCCCCCCCTCCCACCCCTAACATATCACACACACATCTAATGAAAAAAGAAGTTTAATAAAGTTTACAGTCGTATGTTCAGCACCATGCTTTATATAATGCAAAAAAATTAAAATGGAGCACAGCAACTCATTAAACAGAGACCTCTAAACACTGAAACAAATGGTTAAGATGAAATTAATACAACCATTTTGTTCTCAGTCAAAAAGTGCTTTTTCCTTCATTCTTTCTCCATCAGCTTTCAGTGCCTTTTCAAATCACATCCTGGGGAACTTTCTCTGTTCTTCCAAACTGTGAGTATGCCATTTACCACAGGATCTTTCTCTGCTCACATTGATATGTTGTTCCTGCAAATTGTGTGACTATCCTTGGTTAACTATACTCTTATAATAAGCTGTTTTGTGACAGAAATTGTCATTAGTTGATTTTTTTCATTTGCTTAGTGTTTTAACAGCTCAAGATGGATAACGAAATCACAGATAGAAAAAGTTTCCCATTTTTTATAATTTTATAATAATTATTTTATAATTTGCACTATAAAATATGAGAAGGAGTTATTAATCTCAAGGAACTCCATGGCTATTTATGCCACTTTAGGGTAAAATCTCTTAAATGACAGCTTTACATCACAGCATATAACCATGACTCAGAAACAAGCACGTCTTGACAGAGCCAGAAATACTGTGTGTAACACTGGTGATGATTTTTTATCTGGCAGTAATAATACAGTGTATTCAGAAGCTTGATTAGACATAGCATACTGTCCTATAAAAGCAATATCCTCAGGGTGGACAGTCTGGCAAGATTGTCCTACCTTTAGTAAACCTACAGTACACTCATAGTTCATCTTTTGTCTACTGACATTTTTGTCTATCTTTCCAGAGGCATGGTGCCTGTAACAGATTATTTTTTTCACTTCAGTGCAAGATATCTGCCAAGAGAATGTTCATGTAGATGGTTAGTGTGCAAAATATTTGAAAACCTTCCCCCTTTTCTGAAGAAACTCTCTCTTTTGAGACTTCATTCCCTCATTATTTCAGGTGCATCACTCCTGGACAATAGTTGATTTGCATAAGCCAAAAAAATTTACCTGAATAGATAAGGGGTGAAAAAATAGATTGTAGATGTGAAAAAATGAATGCAGCTGTCAGCGAGGGAGAATGTTTTCTACTGAGCATGTGGAAAACCCATTAAGAACAGCCGTGATGTCAAAATACATTCAGCTGAAGACTGCAGTCATCTTAGGTTTGCAACTGGCAAACAGTGGTATCAACACCAACTGCTGTGTCAAGAACAAGAACATACATATGGATACACACAGACAGGCATTTATCTGACATATATGATATCAGTTCAAACTCATAACAATTTATTATAATTTCCAGAAGCACTTTTACATTTTTGTGAAAGATGTAGATCATGAAACTCAAGTTATTTAGATAATGTGCATGAATGAATGATTTGGACCTTGGGGAAGGATGTGCATTTGGCCAGTCCTGACTAAAATTGTATAAAAGAGTCAAATGAAGCCTCTATCAAGATTAAATTTATATCTACATTTTAACTGAATTGCAAAATAACTACTGGCATGCCACATTCCTACTCAAAGACTAATATATTCCCATGATCCCTTTTTGAATCTCATCTGAAATCTCACTTTATCATCAGTTCAGTTTATTCGATTGAGAAGAAAAGACTACACAGATCTTTCCCAATATAGCCACTAAATTTGATTTTTTGTCCCACCCCTAAGAAAGTGCCTCAGACATGGTACTAACCTGCCCATACTTGGTTCCATGATCTCTGAATTTGTCTTGTCCTGAGATGTTTTAACCATTTTTTTAAACATGTTGACATGGGGATTCAGAAGGACACTGGATAAATGAAAGTAAAACAAGAAAAAAGGGAGTTAAACTAAATAGATATTTTTCATTTGTTTGGGCTTGGTTTTCAGGTTTTTTTTCCTCTTTTTTTTTAGTTTTAACTCTGTTATTGAAGAGGTTTTTCCTAAGTTCATTCAAACTCAGTTTTGTAACTAGAAATCACCTGTATTTTTCTTACTATTATCCTTTTTTGTTTTGACTAAACTCTCTACACTTTAAGAAGACCAATAATACCTTATTATCTCCATAAATAAGCTGTCACTTCTTTTATCTAGAAATGAATTGAGACTTTGGATACTCCTTATGATAATTTGGCCAAACTAACACATGCAAGATTTCCTTTTTTTTTTTTTTTTTTTTTCTGAACTCTAAATAGACGTGATAATATGGATTTTCATAGTAAAAGGACTGTAATGCCATACATTATTCATGTGTAAGAAAGTACTCCAAAATTATGTTAGGAATAGACCCAGCAGCATGTTGAAAACTCAGTATAACTCAGTATAACTGCTAAGCAAAACACTGAATCAACTGAGTCTATTTATAAACCCCTAGTATCCTCTTCTCAAAACTGACCCAACAACCACAATTGGTAGAGGCCAGTAGATTAATTGCTAGATTTGTCTTCTTGAACAAAATCCTTGCCTGACTGAGGAACTAGGTTTATTTGTTCAGATTTATCCTGTGGAATTATTTATTTACACCTACATTTCAAACATACATTAGTTTTAAATCAGGCTGATTCTATGCTAAATCCTAAAGCATCATTGTACTTTTGCTTTGCTTAGTTACCTCCCACTGGAAACAATACAGACATACATAGCTCCATGCAGAATCATTTTCATATCTCATTTTGGAAATTCAGTATTTTTGTGGACAGGCCACATCCGATTCTAAGCATTATTTTTTCCTGATTATATAATAGCTGTGCAACTCTGCCATTTTATCCATTGCAAATCACCCACAGGCATCATTAGATCAGATATAACTTTCATTTTCATCTGTATATCTCCTGCAAGTATATTAAAAATTAATTGCATCTATGCCAGATTCACAAAATAACTCTAAGAAACCAAGGTGATATGAAAATATTCAGAATCAGGGGTTTAATTGTAAAGATATATTTTTAATATTAAAGCCTGTCCTCTAGCCAGTGAATTGGTTACTCAGGAAAACCTCTGTTAAGTGCTAACTTCAGTATCAAGAATTAGTAGGAAAACTAATTTTCCCATTCCATCAGAAATTTACAGCAGTCACTATTTAAAGTGAAAAGGTGCAAGGTGAAAAGATTATTATGAATCACATTTCATCTTCCATTGAAAGCTGCATAGTCTGCATAACCAAAGTTACAAAACTCACTTTTTTTGCTGACTATGTGCTCAGTTATTCAGCAGAGTCAAAACCTAGTTTTCCATGGTTTCTAGGGAACCTTACCCTAGGAAAGGTTAAGGTGAAAAAAAAAGATTATGCACATTTACATAATCTTAAAATATAATTTGCAAGAAAAAAAAAAGTGCCTTTTTTCTTAATGTGAAAAAAATGAGGAAGTAGTGCAAATATTTTGCAATGGGAGTGGCAGAACGAGTTTATAGTTAACTTCTAAAATAGTGAAAAGTAATTAGTGGATTTTGACCTGCCCAAACTACCAGAATTTTAAAGATCCTCATGAATCCACATTTCCTATAAAACTGCACTTCTGGTTTGGAAGGGAAATTTCGTTTGTAACAAATACACTATACACACAAATCTAATTTCTCCCAGTATTCCCAGTGCAGAACTCAGAAAACAAGAGAAACAAGAACTCAACTCAAGGTGATTTATAGCCTATATAATAGAAGATAACTTTTTAGTTTAATAACATGAATATGCAACCCCTCAAAAATTATATCAAAGTCATGTCAATAATAATTGACAAAAACATTGTTAATTTGATTCTGTTTTAATTAATAGTATATTTGCTCCATTTATTTAATAATAATTTAATGCTATTAAATTTCTTATTGACATTTAGACCCTTCTATTAAAATCTAGCAGTAAATCAGATGAAGTGAAGAATGTTGCTACAGGTTAGAGGCATGAAGGCAATTTGTTTTAAAAAGAGTATTGTAAATTCAAATTTCATAAAGTGAGGATCCTGAACTTTAGAGAAAACCTACTAAAGTCATATCTCAAACACCATCTTCCATTAAAAAGGCAAAGAACTTATTGCAAAATTATATCCCAAGATATGTGTACTTTTCTTGCTATTGTTATTATTATTAACAGTAAAGTAGTGCCAATATATTTATGTTGACAGAATAGCTCTATTATAAAACATTTGGAAGTTTATATATCTTTTGCTGTTTGACCCAAAAACTGTCAAGAAAATTTTGTTTAATCTACTCTGAAAGTTTATTTCTTGTGTTTCAAAATTAAATAATAACTTATGGTATCATCCCACTCTGGAAAATATATTTTTTCAAAGTAGTATTTTAGAGCTTGCTAGTTTCTCTTTACATTAAATGCAGACGTATCTTGAAAATATTATTTGGCTTCTACCTTGTAGACTTCTATTTCAATTTATAAAAATCCACAATGTTAACATTATTACATGCATACTCCAATAACTGAACTGCTCTTGATGGCTTCATCAGCAACTGAGAGCAGTTAGTTGTTGACATGACTGCTGGAATGCTGACAGTAATGGTTTCCAGAGTGGTCCTGCACAGGATGTGAAGACAAGTCAGTTGCTATGAAGTTATTTTTAACATCTGAATATGCAAGCAATGTTTCTGGGAGGAGAAAGAAACAGATTAGGAAATCAGCCCTAAGGAAAAAAAAAACATACATAAAAACATGTTTTATATGTTTTCAAATATAAACTTTAAATTGAAATCATACATTATGATATACATTACAAGAAGCCTGAGTAGTTTATAAGAAGAATGCTGGCAAGCTATTGAATAATTTTTGTTTTAAAAATTATCCTCTATAATACAAAACATATTTAAAAGTATCAAAATATTTTCTATGTAGGTTATTCCTGGTTTTCTTTCTTTCTTGTCAGGGAAAAATTATAGTTTGAAAGGCAGCAGGGAACTACTGTTGCATGCTTATAATTGCCCTGAGGTTTGATTCCTTTTTAATACATTCTGAAAAGTCAGAATGTTGATCTGTGCTTCAATAAACCAGTCTCATCCAAGTGTGTGTCTTGTCTAGGGAGTAGAGGGGCTTCTTTTCTTTTTTTTCCTCAGTTTTCAGATCAACAAAGAGTCTTCAAACTTTAGGTTTCTTCATTTACAAAGGCTGACAGATCAGAAACCTTAAGCAGACTAACACCTATTTGAAAAGTACAACAAATAATATTCCAAAGAAGGGCTAGAATTATGATAATTGATGAGTGTCACTTCCCTCACCAGTTCAAATGTATAAACAAGGAAATCTTGTTCACAAAACACCAGTGATTTCTGTACACTGAAAACTATAGTCAGAATGGATCTTTCTTACCAATTTTAATAACAACTGCTTGTGACTATCTCATGCCATACTTCCAAAGAGCTCTACTTTTATAGAGGAGTAGCCCACACCATTCCTGTGCGTGGCAGAAGGGAGCTGGATGCTGCTTGTGTGCACTGAGGAGTGCTCAGCAGAAGCACAATGTCTTGCAAGAGAACAGCAGATGGCAAATGCAGTCACTCAAAGGGTTCCTGCAGAATCCCCCCATGCTGCTACAGCTAACTTGATAAGAAGATAATTATGTGTCCTGATTTTGGCATCTGTTTCCCTCAGCTCTTTCTGTTAGGTCACTCTAATCCAGGTCACAGCATGACCAGGTGTGGGCCATGCCTCAGGCATTAGAAGAAACATTTAGGACTTGTTTAGCAAAGCTTTAGAAAGTGGAAGACACTTGTCACTAGCCTTGGTGCAGTAGGTGGAGGGCTTTGCCTTCACAGTTCATGTCCTGCCAGGGTCCTGGCCATGATTCCAGGTGCATGGAACTGAAATACAGCTCCTGCCATGCTGCAGTCTGATCCCACCCAGCCATGGCATTGTCTGATCCTGATCCCCACCCATACCCTGCCATCCTGGCCTGGTTTCAGCCCATCCCCTCTGCTGCCCAGCTGTTGGTGTCTGACCCCAATTCCTCTCTCACTGGATCTGATCAGGATGCCAGCACCGCCCTCAGCCTGCCTTGTCCCCAGGCAGGTGCCTCATGCCTTGGCTGGGACTGCCTTACGAAACCTGCCTTGCTGCCTGAAACTGTTCTGACCCCATTAGTTCTGTTCCCAAAAAATCAATTTATGTATATGTGTTGTGTCAGAAACTAAGAACATGTCTCTCAGAATAAGGATGTAAAAAATTCACCTGATCTACTTTTGAAAATCTAATTTATTATAATGTCTTGGTTTTATGTGAATAACTATGTTGGGAAGGATTATGTGGAATTATAAATATAGAGTACAAAAAATTCCAGATTAAAAATTCTGAATATTCTGATTTTATTATTTATGCCTGAGAAAACCTAAAAACAAAATAAAAATTTAGTCTTTATTGTTGTCCTTTGTTTTTTTGAGGTGAGACAAGAGACAAAATATAGCACTGTTTGAAGACAGATATTCAGAGTTAAACAAAGCAATAGAAATAGAAAAATGTTTATTAATGAACAGCAAAAGACAGCAGGCTCTCTATGAGAACCGGGCTAATGGGTGCTAGGTTACAGCTGTGTAAGAAGCCAGTTTTCAGAAAGCAATGAATATACAATGCTTTTCTTTTCTTTTCTTTTCTTTTCTTTTCTTTTCTTTTCTTTTCTTTTTTTATTGTTCTGCATGTTTCCAAAGAATAACACCCTAGAGGAATATGTTTTACATTTTGCTGATCACCTAGTAAAAGTTAGGCTTGTTTTGTTGAGATTTCTTCACTGTAGTATAAGCTGTCATGAAATATAGGTAATTTTAAATTTAAAAAATCCAGAGTATTATTTCTGAGAGGTAGTGAGAAACATGGAACTGAAACTCAGACCAAACTGATTATTTCTGCCCAGACACTGTGTCATGTTGGAACTGTGTGTTATACCTGGCTTTTATGAGAAGTAGAAGATAGGAAAAAAACCCACACGTCATACAATGCTGAAACATAGGGCATACACTAATGTGTGGAAGTACAGAAGTATCATTCACATGAAAACATTTTTATACAATTCTTTATTTCATAGAGATGCTTTTTCAAAGTTGGGGTTCTTTTCCTCAAACAAAATTAGTTTATTTTCTGACTCCTCAAAACCACAAATCCCGGAAACCAGGAAACCAACCCAAAGCAGAACATGTAATTCTAAATAATGCAATGTGACAATAATGTTACATGGCTAAAGCCTGTGAATCCTGTATTACATCTGAGCACCTCCTGGGTGATAATGTGTCTTTGCTCATCATATAATTTAAACAACATGTGACATCTTTACACTTTGCCAAAGACGCCCATCCTCTCATTTCTCATCGAAACACATGCAGACCTTTGGAGGTGCCTTAAAGGCCTGATCATTTCCTGTGTAGAAAAAAAGTCAAGAGTTCTTTTGGATATGTTTTTATGCCTCATTTAATTCTTTGCTAAATATCTGTATTTTTTAGTTACAGTGAAAATTATGTCCTGAAAGAGAAAAGGATTCCACCTTGTACGTTACAGTAGAGAAATATTAACTGAAAATTTTGGAGTGCATGACTAAGCCTCTTGTTTTGATGGCCAAATACAGGTTCTACCAAATTTAGATTCCTTTGGAAAGCAGGAAATGAGAATTAAAATGATTTGGCATAAATATGGCAAAATAACACTTAAGAAAATAATTTTAATTATTATTATTTAAACAAAAATGTTAAAACTATTAATGACTTTTGGTTAAATGTACTATACACAAAAGTGTGTCAGGGTAGATAATGCATTATTAGTAAAAAAGAACAGAAATAATATTAGCAGGAATCTTTTTGATTTGAAAATGTAGCCTGTAGGCTACAGTTCTTGGTATTGTTGTCATTATGGCATACAATTGCCAGACAGCACAGAAATTAATTAAAAGTATCATTAGGAGAAATGTTGCTTACATTTGAAGAAAGGTGTCTCAACCCTGTTAAAGATGATTTGCTGAGCTTTTTGAGGATCCATAAATCGGTCTGTGCTCAAACACATTCTGCCTCCTGAAATTTTACTGTGCCAGCCAGGTTATGGTTACATAGCCAGATGCTGATTATTGATTATGACATTAAGGGCATTCCAAATTTGGGATTGAATTTATAAGGCACTATAAGATTGTTTATGGTGTTAACGGCTAATGACAACATTTCACTGTTTAAATGAAGAAACAGTATTTGCACTCAATCTATGTTAAATTTATCTATGAGATCATATTTTTCATTTATTAACTCAGCACAATTGGTGTTTGAACTATATTTTGACTACAGGTTTTGAAATTTTTAATCTTCTTTGCGTGCTACAGCTTCATTTTCAATGTTCAGTATTGGTCACGCATTTACCAAAACCTGGAATTTTCTTGGAAACTTTACAGACCACTTGATCTTTTAATAACTTAATATTTTTCAGGGCAGAGCTTAGCATTGCTTTTGCTTGATGTCTCATGACCTTTTCAAAGATCTTTCTTTCTCTCTGCCTGCCTTTTCATTATTTCATGTGAACCAAACACAAGCAAATGTGAGCAAATACTTGAAACCCATCATAGCTATAATTCACTAGCTGGGTGAATATTGCCATTGAAAATGTATACATGAGACTTCTTTCAGAGTTGTGCCCAGACTTTTAAAAACTACAGAGAATTCTTTAAACAGGCAAAAAAAATCCTTCAGGCTAAGTGAAGGAGCCATGCCACAATTGGTTTTTGTTTCTGTGCTGCAGCTACACTTCCTGAGTCACACTGAAGTGACTGGATTCTGAACTTTACTGTTTCAAAATTGTCTCAGTTTGTCAACTGGCTTTGTCTCTAGCAGCAATAAATGTTTTCTTTTCTCAAATTTTTTTTTCTTTTTTTTTGTCATAAAGAAGGTAGACAAGTATTTTGTTTGTGGACTCCATCTATACTGCCAGTGCAGGGAGATTGTTTTCATTCTGGTTCTTATTCTATCTTGTTTTTCTTTCCCCTCACCTGTACCTCCTCCATGTACAAAACACAGTAAAGAATGTGTTGCTAATTCTTCTCCTGCTTTTTAATGTCTGCTTTTCATCTGACTGAGTAGTTTTGACTGTTTTCCCAGGACTGCCACAAGAACCAAAGGATAACCATTCTAGAAATGTAGAAAATCATCAAATAAATGTTTAAAGAATGCATTTTAACATTGAATTATCCAGGAATATAAACTCAAAAGTACTTTTTAGATTAGTTTGTAGTTAATCTGTACTCCATAAAACCTGGTTAAGGCTGAAAGGTTATATATGCTGAGATAATCAGACTTTTTCCAATTATAAAGAAAACTTTCAGAAAATATTAGTCTGTGTCTTTATTATTATTATTATTATTATTATTATAAGTTTCAGTTTTAAATACCTTGGAAAAAACTTTTACTTGAACTTCAAACCCTTGCTTTCATTTGATGCTTATTGAAGTTATAACATTGGTAAGACTCATGTGCTGACTCCTGAGATCTCACATCATAAGATTTTAATGGCAGCTTGACATATAAATCCTACTGCCAAACATAGTAAATCAAAGTTATATCCTAATCAGCCATGGTGAAGGACAGTTCTTGTCCATGGTTAATTCAGATTTCTTCTTCCAATATTTTCAAACTGAGACTCATTATGCTGTAATTGAGTGTTATGCTTATAGTGTTTCAGGGAAAAAACACTTTTGTAAAGTGTCTCAATTAACCAATGAGTTCTGTCAGTGAGACCAAAATGAATAGAAAAAAATGGAAATGAAGTCAAGTAGAGCCCACCATGGAATATGCAGTATGTCACCTTTCCAAAATGTCAGAGGAAGGAAAGTACTCAGGGAACGATCTTTCCCTTATGATGATAAGGAATGTTCTGTCCTTGATGACATAAGACATTTATTGGATCATTTTTACAGAAAGCAAAAGTATGGGGCACTGAGAGAAAGATAAACTTCTGTCAAAGTAATCTAATTTTCAGTCTTACCCCATTGTTCAATACAGTACCATTGTGCAGCTTCAGGCTAGTGTCTGTACTACTGCTATGAAATCACTTAGACCTGTTTTAGCCAAAAACCAGTTTAACAATTTTATTTTATTTGGTATTGCCAGCTCACCATGTGACACTCATTTCCACTACTTTACTCTCTTGGTATTGTATCCTTCCAAACCCAAGAGTCAAAGCACACCTTGTGATATGGTTTCAAAAGGATTTATTAGGCATGAAAGTGCCCCACTATGTGTATGAGCTTTGGATCCCTCCACTGTCCTCTCTCTGGTACTCTGTTTTCAATCTCCTCTCAAGTCTTGAAGTTCTAGAAAAGCTTCCTGTTCCTGAGAGACTTGAGTTCATTAGAACAGTTACTGATGGATTGAAAAACAGAGCTGGTGAGAGCAAATGGAACTGGCAGCAAGTTGGAGGTCAGAAGAACATGTATTTTGAAGCATAGTTTGTTTGATCTCTCTCAGTTGAGACTGAAATTTCAATATTCCATTTTATATTATGGAAAACAAAAACCAGTGAAGTTATGAGAGAAATTGCAAGTGTTTCTCTATATTCTTATACATACACAAAGGGACATATTACTTTTTTCCTATCCAAGTTTTAGCATTCTTTCTTTCTTTTAGCTCTTTTTTTATTTCTGAGATAAGACTCCTCACACTCTTTCCCTGTTCCATTGTGAGGTTTGTCCCATAAGAGAGAGTTCTCCATTAATTTCTCTAGTGTGAATCCTTCATGTATGCTGCAGTTCTTCACAGAGTGCAGATGTGCAGCTCTTCAGCAATAGAATGCTCCAATGTAGGGCCCTTCCAGGGGTCCACAAGTCCTGCCAACACTCTGTTCCAGCACAGGCTTCCCATGTTGCGGCGGTGCACTCTCCCAGCAGCCCCGACTAGCTTCGGGCACACCGGCCACAGTCAGGGGTACGGCTCGGTCAGGTGCACCGGCGGTGCACGACCTCACTTTCCCTTGTGGGATCTTCTCCCCCCCTGAGGACGTCAAC